>JAQFXN010003137.1:0-11404 GCA_034693365.1 Liacarus xylariae | reverse complement strand
CTCTCTCTCCCCCTCTCTCTCCCCTCCCTCCGTCTCTCTCCCTGTATTACTAGCGATATTGTAAAACAATTTTTTCCTTACATTTGATTTAGTTCTCTTCAGATTATTTAAATTATTTTTTATTTTTAATTAATTATTAAATATTAATTGAACCAAATTGTTTGCCTTTGAGAAAAGATTTGACAATTTTTGAGAAAACAAACCACAATTTTGTAACACTATTACCAGTAACTTATTTGAGATTCACAATATGAATGTTACGTTAAGTGGAATTTTTAGCTATTAGCCCAGGTTCAAGATAGCATGATATACAGTATATTGTATGTCAGAAAAGATCAAAATATTTTTATGACAAAACAGATCATTCATTCAATGAATGTATCGTATATTTTGTATATATTATAAAGAATTTATTGTTTTTCAATAGAAATATAAAAAAAGTTAATAATATGTATACTTGTGTTCAATAAAAGCCATAAATAAAATAATAAATAGCCTAACAAATCAAAAGTCAAATCACACCAAAAGAAAAATATATATATTCTCTGATATAAAAGCCAATATATCTATTGTCATAGAAAACAATTTTCAGTAATAGAGTATAAGAGAAACTGGAAATTCATATCTGGTTTAGGGTTAGTGTTTGTGTTGAGAAAAAAACAGAAGAGCTGTCATATTTTATTTTTATTGTACCCTAACTTCTCACTATATCTCACTCCACTTTCTGACAGAACAGATAAAGCATTTGGAAGAATATTTTATTCCTTATTTTTTTGCTCATTGCTAACAAATCTACTGTTCCTTATGTTAATAAATATTTCTCATGACTCTTATCTATGATTTCATTAATTCATAATTTTCTCTATATTTTCATATATTTATTTTCAGTTTTTGATGACAGCAATGAGAAGTGGAGAACAAAATTTTTAGTTGATTTTCATTTTTCTCTCTTCTTTTGATTATGTGATTTCATATGATATCTGCTATTATTATAGAGAATTCAAGTGAAATGCATTGAAGAGAATTGCTTTTCTCATGTGATTTACAGTCACTTTTTGATAAGACTTGAGGACTTGAGGAGAGAGGAGAGGAGAGGAGAGGGAGGGAGAGAGAGAGAGAGAGAGTCGGTTTTTTGTTGGCATTAAAATCTATATTCAAATTAATGTTTACTTTATTTAAAATATTTTTCAGAACATTAAATGCTTTATTACTATAAAATATATTTATAATATTGTCAATAAAGATAATGAAATGGAGAAACTTTTCATTCAATAAAGTAATATAAAAATAAATTTATATGCGATACTGCATATAAATAAATATAAAAGATTCTTTTTTACGAGATTCAAATAAATTTAGAGAATTTACACCTCATTTAAATTTAACAAGAATACGTTTTTTTCATATTGAAATATAGACACAATTGAATTAATCAAAGCCAAATATACAGTATTATAGTTTATGCGATAGATTATTATTTTATTCTTCACTAGAGGTCAAAAAATCTAACAATGAAAATCTAGGACTTAGGAATTCTGTTGAAAATTGTTGTTCGTATAAATAACAATCAGTGATTTAATTACATTGATGACAATTCTGTGTACTTAAGTTCTGAGTTCTTGTTCCAATTTCCTATAGAATATCAAATAAACTCACGAAAACTAAACATCCTGGATAAAAAGGATAATATTTTCCATAATCATTTTATAGAATCATTCTTTCATTATAAAATTAATTTTTAAAAATTTTATATCTGATACTAATTAGATAAATAAGAAAGGAAGAGCAAAGAATTAGCCAGTCTTGATTACCCCTCCAACCAGCCCTGACCAACCCAGAATTTTTAAACTCCGCTCTTTGAAGAGTAGGAGATTGCATATTCGTTTGCACCAATCACCCACCTTCTCCAACATTTTAGCTGGGCTTGGTTATTGCAATCGCTTTGAATGGGTTGGGTACAAATGATAGTCATATGAAAGTGGATAGAATATAAATGGAAACTATGATAATCTAATTTGATGAGAGCCTATGATCCTCTGATGGGGTGGAAGCGTATGATAATACCAAACTTTAGGCAAACATGTCTAAAAATTGTCCTCTCTTAAATAAGACGTAAAGTACTTCTAATTGATTATTTTGGCAATATCATCATACACCTTCCTTTACCCATCCCTGTAAATACTGTAAGCCAAATATAAACTGAGCTCAATAGACTTAATAACAAGAGAGAAAATGTGATCATGGACAATTATCTATAAATTAAAACAGAAAAACGATCAAAAGAATATATTATTTTATCATAAAGTATATTAGCTTCAATAATTATTAAACCAAATATGTTAGTACACTGTTATTACAATAATAAAATTGTACTCTCGGGCGCTTTTTCTTAACACGACTTGACTTTATGTCTCACAATAGACAAATTTTTGGTCATACAAAGAAAAAGTACCGGAACATTATGACTCATAAACAATGTTTTTGTTCAAATGAATGAACACTTGTCTTACTTTAAGAATATAATAAACTTTCTCGAAATATCAAGTTTTTATTTATGTCTAGATTTGGGGAGAAATAAATTGTTAATCATTTTTTAAGAAGTATCACAAAATTTATACTTTTCAGAAAGAAATATAATTAATTCACATTAATTTTAATAATTCAATACATTTATAGAAATAAGAACAATAAAAAAATCCTAGGAGGTATAGGACTGGGTGTTTACAGAATTGATAAATTTCATGTTAAATAATCTATCTTTTTAGCAATAAATTATTATTTTAATTTAGAAACCACTTTTCAAATAAATTTTACTTAAAACTCAATTTTCAGAAGAAAATATGACCAGAGTGCTCTGAATTTTTCTCAGAAGGTAGCAGACTACTTTGGAATTATAGATTTGGAAATACACTCTTCTGTACCTCTGCCTAAGAAATATCTACAAGTTTAATCATACCTCTGACTAATTTTTGTTTTTCACATTAATGCTTCTTTGCATTTTCATTCGCTTGGAAAATATTTCACAATTAAGATTCTGAGTAAAATTTCCAAAAATATCGAGACTATACTCTGTGTTACCTGGCCGACCTTAGAAACCCATGATCCCATTTTAGCCCTGGACATCCTCTAAAAAAGACTATTATTAATCTTAATAATGTTGTTCAAACATTTCGAACTAAACATAAAACAATATATCTATTCTTCATATAACCAGAGATTGTAATTAAAAATTATATGTAATTAACTAAACATTAATGGCTTTATTAGAATAAATTTTATATTAGATGTCATATCGTGTGTGTATTAAAACAGATTTATTAACTATTATATCGTGTGTTTACTTTTGGTACTAAAAATACATTATAATTATTAATTAAAATATTTTATTCCTTATGTAGTGTATCGCATGTTATTTTTTCAAATTAATGCATCAAATACTTGTATAGGATTTAATTTGACCTAAAATATTCAGTACAAATGTTTTGGAAACAACTGCTTATAATAGTAAAGCAGATTTAACTGAAATATGAGTTTCATATTTCCAACAATATTACAAAATAAACAATTTAATTATAAGATTGACTTTTGAAGAAAATCTGGAATTGGCTTACATTGAGTTTATTTGAATTTATAGTGATATTTGAATAGACTATATGTTTTAAAATGTATTAAAATTAAAGTTTCCCTTTATAGGGTCAAAGATTACGAATATTTACCTTGCTAGTAAGAGGCTTGTAAGTAAAAACTTACAATAATTTAGCAATAATCGATTGGGATTTTGCAAAATGTAAATGGTAATTTGTGTAAGAATGTTTTAATTCCAAAAATTATGACGAAAATAAAATAATGTGAAATAAGTTGAATATAAAACAAGCTTATAATTTAAAGAATATTTGTGCAGCATTTTAGAAATTGGTAAAATCAGGTTTTACATATTTTAGAATTATTGCACTAAACTTATAAGAGTGATTGGAGTATAGCAAAAATCGATCCGAGTCCATTGTTGATTAATAAATTTTGTTGATTTATATCAATCCTAATCAAAATTTAGCCATGGTATTCCAAAAATGAGTGAAGTTTATGCTTTACCCAGATTGTAGGCAGAAAATTTATAATACAAACAATTCGTTCCTGTTTTATAAATTATTCAAAAATACTTTCTCTCAAATAATTATTAATAAGTTATATTATATATTTTTCTTCAAAATATAATTGAATTGTTAAATATAAATTTTCAACCAATTAGTGATCCCTATATTAATTTAATTAAAATCAAAAAATTAATTCATAGATTGCTATATTAATTGCATTAAATTGTATTTATTATTTTTAAAACTCTTGGCCTTATATTATGATATTTGAGAAAGTTTAATAGAGCCTGACTTCAATCCAAATCATAGAATAAGTAAAGTCAATGTTTACTGAGGGTCTGTAATGATAAAGATCGATTTATATCAATCTTTAAAATTTTTATCTAGGTATGTTTAAAAAAGTAATTTTTTAACTTCACAAACATTAAGTTTTTTATGATGGAAAATATAATTCAATAGTAGAATAAACTTTTATATAACAGAGAATTGTTTCCGGCTCAATTATATTTAAGCGAAAAGTAATGTACTTTTATATCAATTTGATTATTGAAATATTTTTTGTCTTTAAATAAAATGTATTTTAAACAATTATCATTTGATGTAAAGATAAAATCATTTTATAACTTATCGATTAAACAGAGATGTGGAGGGTCAGATATCGCTGAAATAATCAATTCAAATCATTTTATTTGATAGATTTGCGGAGTTTTTTAAAAATAATTTCAAATAAGACGGAGAAGTCGAAGACTCAAAGGATTTGATAGAGTATTTGAAAGGTTAAAATAGGAACACAAATGCAGGCATAAAAATGTCTATTTTTTCTTTTGAAAAATGAATATCTATTCAAAAAAAACTTTCCAGCTAAAAATTTAGCAAAAACTTCGCCGAAAGTACCGGTTTTGGAATACTCTGTGAAATTCTTTCTAAATACTTAAAAATAACAGAATTTTTTCGAATTCTTGTAAATTTGGACAAATTCTGCTAAATTACGTCATTTGTAAATAAATTCTTCAAGAATTTGACGATTGAAAAATACCCTCTCTTACTTTGAGTTCATTGCCTATCCCAATAAAATTGTATAACTTGTTAGGTTATGAAATTTACAGAGAAACATTTTAAAAGCGCATTCTAGGATTTGCCTGATTACATATTTTGATTTCACTTCTGGACTAAAATGAAAAATTCGCAACTTCCAATCAGCATTGTCAAAGGGGCCTACCAATTGTCAAAGGTACTCCATTGGCTATCCCTGATTATAGAAAGAATTATATTTATATTGAAAAGTAAGTGTTAAATTGAGAAATTAGTTAAATTTCAACATTGTTAAATCAATTTGGAAAATCAAATCAAATTTTAAATTTGTTGTGTTAGTAGACGCGATTGTCTAGAATAAATGGCCCCTGGTCATTCTATGAAATATATTCTATGATTAAAGAATAAACTTAAAAGTAAAAACAATTGAAAAATTTAATTCTAGAAAAACTATTCATTTTCGTGAAAGACTTTTGTACCTTTCGGTGTAGGCGTAGTTCTCGAATGCTATTTCTTCAAATGCTCGAAGCATTTTGTCTCACTCCTTCCCGAACAAGTGACTGCTCATTGCTAGCAGTGAAGAGAGAACAACTGAGAGTGATATTAGTTGAAAAAAGTCTAAACAAATAGACCCACTGCTGGGCTCGAACCAGCGACCTTTCGCCACAGTAAGGCGAGAACCATACCTACTAAGCTACCTCCGCTCGCAAGAATATAATTATTTTAATCATTTTTCAAAAATATATTTTAAATTTCTTTATTGATTAGATTAGCATGTGCAGTTTATTATTTGAAATTATTTGTCTGCTTAAAATAATGATATTCTTTAAACTTTAAATGCAGTGATTTATAATATTCTCTAATATTCTCTAATAATCAGCAAGAATGCTTTTCAAAATTATATTATTCTATAATATTAGATTTCAATTTAGTAATATTTTGAAGTCTATTGAATCGAAAGTTGTGCTAATTATTTTAAATGAATGTGTTAATTTAATTATTTAAGTAATAATAATTATAAATATATAAACTTGTCATTTTATAAAACTGTACAGCTAGTAGATCAACCTTTTATTGTTTCGCTTAACGTTATTATATTTGACTAATCTGTGAACGACAGCCAAATACAGACTGAAATTAAAACTTAGTCATTGATAGAAATTTTTTATAACAAATTTCAAATTATTTGATAGTGAAAATGAGTTCTCATTAACAGATTAGTAAAATAATACAACGAATAACAGAGCCAAACGATAAAAGTTTGATCTACTAGATGTACCGTTCTAAAAATGACAAATGTAACTGTTGTTGATATGTAAAGTTTAAATAAACTTTAAGAGATTTGTGTAAAATTTCTCTTCAATTTATTCAATAATATTTGGAGATTTCTCTCATGAACCTGGACACTTCACTACGCATGATTGGGTTTCAATATATTTTCAATAGAATCTGTACTCTGATTTCGAATACAGATTCGATTGATATTTTATTGAAAACCAAGCATGCGTAGTGAAGTGTCCAGGTTCATGAGAGAAATCTCCATATTTATTTATCTTTAATTGTAAAACTGTAACTCTTTTTCATTCAATCTATTAGTTCTAATGTTTCGGAAATCAAATACAGCTACGGTGGACTGGATAGAACAATACTGCAGCATCATTTAAATGTATCAAGGATAATAATTCACCCAGAATGGAATTATTCAACATTAAATGCTGACTATGCTTTACTAATTTTTAATGAAGAAATACAATTATCCAATAATGTAAAGATAATTGAGCTTGCTGATAGCACTCCTCAAGCGGGTTCAGTTGCAGACCTAACTGGATGGGGGTTTAACGGCACAGACGTGACTACATTCCTTCAACACACGCAACTGACAATTCAAAGTCTAGACTATTGCACAAAATATTGGCATTATTTTACCAAATATATGCTCTGCGCTCAGGATAGTAAAGTCACCCATAAAAGCCATTCTGGAACTGTACGCATATTTTTGACACATTTATATATATTTTTTCGAGATTTACTTCATTAAATTTAAACCTTAATATTTTCCCTATACCTCCAAACCTGGCACAGGGTGATTCTGGTGGACCACTAGTGTTCAATAATAAATTAGTTGGTGTTCTTTCATACGGCAGCGAAACCAACGATGTATTCTCAGATGTGGCGGCTGTGAAACCCTGGATCGACGAACTAATTACTAAATATACATAAATTCAATAAAAAGTGAATTCCCTTAGCCCTACACTTATTATTAATTAAATATTAATTTTTAAACATTCCCAATAAAAAAGTTACATATTCATTTTCTTAGTTTGTTTCTTAGTCTTTTATGAATACTTATGGACTGGGTCTGATTCGATTACTCATTTAGATTTAGGGAATATATTATATTTAATTTGAAATGCAAAATAAGAGAACTTATTGGCTATTGTTTAATTTATTGTGCAATCAATTTCTTATTACAGACAGAGCTTTTCCAAAATATACATGAGAATTGTTTTTAAAACTTTAATCAATATATTTTAATGACCACAAATTATAATTTTACTTGGAAAAAATCATGCTAAATGATTTACTTAAAACAATTCGAAATACTAGTGTGCATCTTAGATGAAATATTTTTAATTATATTTTTTAAATTTTTTTTAATAAAACTGTTGTTGTTTGTAATTACTTACAAAGTCTACGTTTTCACGTGACTGGCGGCTACTGTAATATTGCCTATAGCGGGAGTAACTTAAGAACAGACTCTTATCTCCACCGATGAAGAAAATAAGTATTTACAAACAACGACAGTATAAAACTCAATGACCAGGAAGGTTTCTAAATGACAAGCTGAGATGGGGGGAAATTTTTGTAATCTCTTTGTTTGCAATATTTCTCTTATTTTGTCAGGAATGTGCAGGTGCCCGAAATAGCACACTCCAGATGGACAGCAGTTATATAACAACCTTTCGTTCCCAAAGCATACTTTCTTACATATATTTCGTAAACCACTTCATCGATTACATCAGTCAAATGTTTTGACCGCAATTCTTGCGGAGAAATTAGGTCACGACTGCCTCATTTGCTGCCTGCTCGTTTTCTTCCTCCTCCCGTCCTTTATATTAAGACAAATGAGGGACCATTCCCTCCCCCTATCAACTCTATTGAAGGCTGTTTCGGGTCTTTGTTTGAGCGATTGTTTCTGCGTTCTTTAGACCCGAAACAACCTTTTCCTCTCCCATGACCTCTATTGTCCTTCTCTTGATGGGAGAATAGATAAGAGGACAGGTATTATTTGTGGTCAATATTTCCCGAATGTCTCTGCGATGAAAAAGCATAAAACTATTCATATCACTCCAGCAATTGCCACCACTTCTACTACCACAGCCGCCATCACTACTACTACCGCCGCTTCATCTCCCACGCCATCGACCACAGCCATTACTATCGGTGACTGCAGTGATTCTGATGCCAAATGGAACCACTTTTGGCAATATTTTGATCTATGATTTAAATGAATGGTTTATTAAAGAATAATTTATTAAAATATCTGATTTCATTTGAGAGGTGGGGGAGGGGTCGAGCCTGAGTGTGCATACTTATAGAATGCGTACGTGTGTGTATTATGAGGGGAGGGGGTCCTAAATTTCGCTATTTTTGCGTACGTACTATTTGAATGTTGTTTTCAATTTTGGTTCAATTTGAATTTGAAAATTTATTGTATTAACAAATATTGATTTATTCGAATAAATATTAATGATTATGGGATTAAATGTGTTTATTTATTTATTTATTTAAAATTTTATCTATACTCCTGTCTATTAAATGCCCGACCATCAGGAGGAAAGGGTTGAGCGTACGGTGAATGGGTGTCAAATGCGATTACGTCCCATTACAACCCCATTCACGACTACTACGTTCTTTCAATGTAAGCTTCTATTGCTTCCGGTCTAATAATAAATTCAAAACCGGTTTCCTTCATTGAATATATGAATAAATTAAAACATCGCTAGTCTCTCATCCCTACTACTAATAATAGATCCGTCACAGAATGAAGAGCCATGGAAGTGAAATTGCCATGGTGCTTGCAATTCTGAAGCTGGCTCACCATTAATAATGCCCACAAATTTCCCATTGCCTATTGCATCTGCAATGAGTTCTCCATTTGAATTGACCCCAATTAGTATTTGTGATCCTAAAAGAACTGAAAGCACACCAAATATTGTGGTCCCCGACCACAGACAGTACCGCTCACTCCTCAAGAGATCGCACAGATAGTGAAACACTGGGATCCAGACGTCTATTACGAGCCGATTGTTGAGAGAGAAAGAGAGGACCGAAAGAGTCGCGCGCTTTAAAACATAAAATTCATTGTTTTTTGTATTTATAATCGAATTAATCGCTAAATTCATTGCATTCAGTGTTCAGTCGTTCACTCGAATAGTTCTCTAATTGTAATTCAAATTCGCATTAAAAACCGTTTTGTATTTAAATAAATATTCTTTATTTCGAAACAATCGCTTGTTTTTATTTATTTTATTGATTCGGAGCGGACTCCCTGTCCACTCCTCCAACTCCTCGACCACATTTTGGCGCAGTCGACAAAAATAATAAATATTTTCACAAAATATTCCGTTTTTTCCGTTAGAAATGTTTTATAATCTAAGAAACCGACCGTTGGAACCCATGACTAGCCCTAGAGGTCGAACCCCCGCTGCTTCACCGGCGCTGAGCACAGTTCAAACGGTTCATCGAGTGCACCGCACAGCACGAAGACCCCGGAGTGCTCCGCCACCGACAGCTAACGGTTTGACATCCCAGGCCTCTAGTCCTATGGTAATGACGAGAACGACTATGAATGCCTACACTCACAGGACGGATGCCAACGCATTGGACCAAAGAATGTCTAATTTAACGATAGGCGCAGGAATGCAAACACCGAGTCTTCAGAACACTCGTCCGCCAATGATTAGATACGACTATAATTACGATTCAGAAGAGCACAGGCCATACGCCGAGCGCTTTGGCAGAACTCAAAACAATGAACGCTTCGCAGCGAATGACTACACGACTGGTGTCAACATTATTGGCCATCAGATGTCGAACCCAGCGATGGGAGCGAACTCTCACACACCCTGTACTCAGCGCACACGACCACCGATGACTCGCTATGATTACAACACAGAAGACCAAAGCGGTTACCGTAATCGACAACCAGTGACTCAAGGCGTTGAACGCATTGCAATGAATACAAGTTATCGGCCGAATAATCGCTGGAACGCCACTTTCTCGGGCCCAGAGTCAACAGTAAAGATCGAGACCTTCGTTCAAGTGTTCGAATTGCAGACTTCCGGGTACTCACACGAAGAGAGATTGGCAGCCCTTACTTGTCACTTAACCGACGGCGCCCTGGAGTGGGCCGTGCGTGAGTTAGTTCCGATCATACCAACGCTCTCTTGGACTGAAATGAAACGCCGACTTATCCGACGCTTCTCTGCAGTGAGAGGCGACCCCTTAGATGAAGCAACCCTTCGAACACTACGCGGCAACGAAACAATAGCCGACTATTACAATGAAAAGAAACGATTGCTGGACGACGCAGGCGTTCGGGACAGCAGTCAAGTAGCCCTTCTCTCAAGAGGCGTACCCGAACACTACCGCATACACCTCAGCTCCTTTAGGTTCGCCACTCCCGAAGACTGGTTAGAAGCCGCCGAGGGTTACCAAAAAGCCTGCAGTAATCGCTTTGCACGCAATAACAATAACACGAATTACAATCGCAACCCCCGTGTGTCATCCGTGGAGAAGACTGAAAACCGAAGACCGTTTGAAAATAAGAAAAGAGAGTTCAAACGCTCTGACCCCCCACCGAAAGATCCCTGTCGTCATTGCCTCGCAGCGGGAAGAACCGAATATCACTGGCATCGGTGGTGTCCTTTAATCACCAATAGGTCGTCAACAGGACGACAACCGCCGGGCCAGCCTCCGGTTCCCAACACAGCGACTGGCAATACCCGAAACACAACGACGCAGAGCTCTACAGCCGAGGTCACACGACCAGAAGTCAGTAGCGTAAGTGTCGGTAATTTCCTTTATTATGACTTAACGTTTGAATGCGGAGTAAAAGTAAATGCATTCCTCGACACCGGCGCTAATATCTGTGCAATTTCTGACGCCACCGCTCGACGTCTGGGACTCATTCCGAATCGACAGTTCGCTGTGCGAATGTTACTCGCCTACGGAGACACGATGTCTCGCGGGACAGTCATACAACAGGTCCGTCACGG
>JAQFXN010003136.1:0-11406 GCA_034693365.1 Liacarus xylariae | reverse complement strand
ACCCTATCTCCTAAAATTTTGAAATTTTTAAAAAATACTCCTCCCTGATCGACCTGCTAAAATAATGTGTTAAGTACCTTGAGTTGATTATTTCGTCGATATCTCAACTCTAATGTTCTTTTTGGTACTCTCTGAGTTTGGGTACCCCTGGCATATTGGTTATACTCACTTACGCACCCAAAGTTTATACATGAGGCCAGGCCCAAGCCCAGGCTCGTGAAATATTTACAGGCCGAGGCCCAGTACACCAATATTTTGAGCCTAAGCTCATGAGGCCCAGGCCGGTGATTCTCGAGCCTGTGCTCATCACTACTAATAACGCTTACAATGTTAGGGACCAAACGATTCACAACTTGCGGGCAATTTTAGCAGAATTTTATTTTGAATGAAAATAACCATTTAATAAATTTTGTAATTTGTGGATAAATTTGACGACAATTCAAGTTAATTAAATCGTTAGAACCTGTATATAAACTAAATGAATAATATAGATTTATAGAATAGATGAAAGAAATATCTAAGCAGGGATGAGCAAGAAGGGTTCCAGCCTTGAATACCCCTGTGATTTAGTCGCTACCCTCTAGGTCGCTCGCACTGTACCTCCCCCCCCCCCATAGAAAATATGAGAATAATCTGTGAAATTCTGTCTAAATTCTTAGAAAAATAAACGGAATTTTATCAAATTCTTGCTAAATTTAGTCAAATTTTTTTTAAATTGTTACAGAATTCATGATAATTTTCCCAAATTCTATTAAATTGTCATTTTTAATTCAATTCTGCAAGAATTTGACGCTTGAAAAATATCCTCCCTTGGACCCCAGCACAAAATTTAGTAAAATTTTTTACGTCACAGCCTGGAAAACCAGTCAAGTTCCAATAGAAAACCAATAGACCCCCTGATATTTTTTCCTTTGCCCATCCCTGGATCTGAGTGATGAAGAAATTACAGCTTTCATCTCATGACTGATCACTTGTTATGATGTCACATTGGACATTATTAAATAATATAAAAATATTTTATTATTCGGGATGCTCAAAAAACGAGATCCCGCTAAAAATTTTGAGAAAAGGAGCCGAATGCGCCTTTTTTGGATTATACTGTTAAATTCCGTCCTAAATTATTACAAAAATATCACAATTTTGTCAAGTTCTTGCTAAATTTGGCCAAATTTTGTCAAGTTCTTGCTAAATTTGGCCAAATTTGGTCAAGTTCTTGCTAAATTTGGCTAAATTTGTTAAGTTCTTACAGAATTTATCATAATTTTCGAATTTAGTAGTTTCAAATTGTCGAAAATCTGTCAAATTCTTGCAGAATTTAATTAAAATGACGAATTTAACAGAATTGGGGCAAGTTATGATGAATTCTATAAGAATTTATTTTTATAAGATGTTAGTGAGAATTCCTCAGAATATTCCGAAAACGGTTGTGGTGGATAGCTCGCGAGCGACCGAGAGGGGTATCGGCCAAAATCACAGGAGAGTATTCATTCTGGAACCCTTCATGCGCATCCCTGCTATTATTTCATGATTATACGTACAACCGATTCAACTATTCTATAACTATTCAGTTATTCTCTTCTATAGGAATAACTCTAATCCCGCGTAGAACTCGAGATCAAACGACTAACATTTGATTGAAAAACTTATTTTAAAGAAGTTCGCCGATATTTAGGGATACAGAAGATGGGTCCAGAGCGGAATACCTCATGAGTATGGTTGAAAAGAGTGAAATATTGTGAAACTTTCAAGTGCAAATTTCATGAAACTTTCACATCACAAAATATCTTTCATTTCGCTTCACTACAACTAACGCCATCTAAGAATTTTGTAAAAATATTTGAATAAATGTTGTATAAAAGGTGAGATATATTTACAGCTGAATATAAACAAGAGAACTTTTAATTAAAATTAAATGTTTAGTCAAATTAACTAGCAGAATAGTAGTTTTCTTAAGCATTCTTTTAAGTATTTTGATATTAATCTAGTTAATTCGTAAGATTTAAAAAAATAAAAAATATTTAATTCAATTTTACTTAAAAGATAACTTTATACTCCTGAATTTATGATTAGATATGCCAAAAGCCAGTTTATTTCAGAAAAAATGTCATCTAATAGTATTCTAATATTTCACTAAAAAATGAAAGTTTCAATTTTTCAGTGAAAGTTTCACTGATTTTTAAATTTAATGAAATTTTGCAACCTTACTCATGAGAAAAATCTTTAACATTACGTCTACGAACGATAATTTAAATGACACCAAATAAATCAATGATTTTAATCATTTTAAAGCTAATTATTAGAAGTTTATAAATCCAACTCATATTGAAATTATGAATTTATGTTATTTTATAAAAAGGTGACTAAATTGAAAAAATAATTAATATAGGCAAGATTGACTTTGATTTTTAAAAAAAAAATTCACTGACATCTTCCCTTGATTTTTGAATTTACCAATTTTACATAGTTAAAACATTGAAGTTTCTAATAATTACCCTTATCGTTTTCTGGCAAAATACCTTTATAAATTCTTTTGAATCTCTGGTTTAGAATGAGATATTTTTCAAAAGAAAATTGATTAAAAGGGACTTATGGTTAAGGCGACTTTTGGAATTTTCGAGTTTGATCAATCTCATATTATAGAAGTTATAAAATGACTAAATTTCAGATTTTTGTGATTGGTGGGCGGGGGTTAAATTGATTTTTAAAAATGTGACCTTTGAGAAAAATTACCAGTAAATGAAATTTTCAAAAATTAATACCTCGAAAACCATAAGAGATAAGAGTATAGTTTCAATTGGAATATTGTGTCATTTTATAACCTCTATAAAATGAGATTGATCAAACTCGAAAATTCCAAAAGTCCCCTTTATTAACTTTAGCTATAATTACCACTGAAAGGCATTAGACTTTAGAATTAATTAAAAACAACGGATTAAACTTTTTCCACTATTAAAAAGCCAATCACACATATACACAGCATAAATCTTGCAACATATTTATATGTTTCATTAAGAAATTAAAAATAATTGAATTAAATTTATTGTTATTTAAAGCTGACATTCTGTGCGAACGTCTAAATAATTATTTATTGTCTGAAACCTTAGTTTTGTTTCCTGTCATTTCTTGTCTTCCTGTTCACAATATTTTAGTCTTACCGATTAGTTGAGGAATCGAATAAATCTAAAAAGTTCCCTAAACCTTCTCATCGATAGAGAACAGATGTTTATTTGAGTTTTAAAACTACTCTAATTTTACATAAACCACTTGAATAACTTATATAACGTTAAGTAATCTAAATAAATGAATTAAAGCGCAATCAATTGAAAGCAGTGGTAAATAAATGTAATAAAAACAAATAAATGTCTGTTTACGGGACAGAATAAAATTTTTGTCTTGTGTTTAGCATAAGACAGGACACGAATAGGTATTTACTACTTTTTCTGAATGCTGAGTCTAATTTAGGCTTAAGTGTTGAGTTATTAAGAGCTTATGTTCACTGTTTGAAAATATTTATAATATCTAATGAGAGCCACTTTATGTTGTGTTGGATAGACTTAATTAAAAGTTCAGGTCTTTAAATCACAATCTAGGGATTGATTGGATCAATGATTTGGTAAATGATTGGTCATTTAGGAATCCGTACCTGAATATGCCAGGTGTGATTTACATATCAAATATAATCAGGCCTAAGGAAAACGTATGCTTTTATGGGAAGGACAGAGAAAAAGTTAAATTATTTGAGTGGGAATTTCAAAAGTAGTTTGCATTTTGTTGTCATTTATTGAATTAAATAATATAAAAGGAAATCGAATTGAAAACATAACTCGATTAGTCTTATTACTGTATAATTGAATGTAATTTGAATACCTGTGCGGTCCAAGTAATATGAATAGAAATCTTGTTGGCACCGGTACTTCAGTGAGGTCACCTAAATGACAGGCCTGATTAAGACGAACGAACCCCGATATTGAGTGCTCGAGAAAGTCTATTTCCCCGACCAGAATGTTGTCCGCCTCAGAGCCCGGGGGTATTTTACGCATAAATGCTTGATTGAGCTTAAGTTTAAACAAAACAATGTTTTAAATTTTGAAAAAACATTAAATTGTGATATTAGCTCACTTTGTGCTGCAAATCAGAACTGGAACTGGCGTTAAGCTCAGTCGGTAACTGCCCCGTAGAGGCAGAGTTGGTTGTATGTGATTGATTGTTGGGACAGTGCAAATGAAGTGACGTAACCGAGGGACTGCTAGGTATCCCATCATGATTGTTGCCGGGGGCTATCAATATATAGTCATTCTATTAATTTAGTTAATATTTCTAAAGTGAATTGAGTCAGTGACTAGTGTTCACTACTAGTAATGTATTCCTAAAGTTAGTTCAAATCAAAAACATTTCATTATTTATTACAACATTTCAAGGCTTTAGTTATTAAATGTTATGGCATTTAAGCATTGGTTCGGTATTCGGTTTCACTCCTGTTCTACAAATTGTCACAAATTGTTTTGACATAAAACCTGTTTTATCCAAAGACAGTCCTAAAGTACTTTGAAATGAAAACTTTCTGAAAGGGTTCCACTCAGAACTCGGTGGCGAACTGTTATCAATGTTTTCTTTATCCAATAGATCTATTGGTTTGGAAATGGTTTTATCGATTAAATTATCGAATTCTTTAATATAGTTTATTTCGAGCGCTCAGTCGTTTTGTTTTGATTTTTAAATATCTTTTTCGTAATAAATGTTTGTCTTTAAATAGTATTGATATTAAACTCAAGCAAACACTTACTGTGAGAGCCAAACATACTTTTGCTGGAATTGCGTCCGATGTCTGCTAATGATCTGATTAATGGAAGTCTATTTTTGCTATCATTCTTGTCCTGTTTCTTCTCGTGTTGGTGTCTATGTCTCCGAAGTAATGCCTCTTTTACTCTATTCTTAATATCTACCGACAATTGTCCGCAATTAACCATATTTTCGAGAACTAAATCTATATTTTATAAAATCAAAGTTTAAATTAAGTCTTGAATTGAATCAAATGTTTGTATGAATCGCACCGGCGATTTGGTCCAAACTGCTGCCGTCCAAGTCCAACATAACTGTGCCGTTTAGGATACAACTTCTAAGTTCAAAGAGTGAGTGTAAGGATATAGTGGCCACGTGTGGCTTTGACCACCGGTCGCCCCCTTCCTCCACGTCCTCTTCGAATTTTATCCATCTTTTAAATTAAATCAAATAAATATTAATTATTCACAAAATTATGATCAGATGTGAAGACCTGGCAGTCTCTCTCCACTCGACATCTTCACCGTTAATACAAAGTTCTTCTAATTCGCTAAACAGGGGATGTGATTCATGTGTGCCATCCATGTCATCCTCGCCCAGAATGAACTGAACCCTTTCCGCTATTTATAAGATGATTCAAAATCAAAATATAAGGAAAATTCATTTCTAAATACCGGGTCTTATATTCTGTGGGTTCTCTTCCACATCACTTCCGTCCTCTTTCTTCTTATTGCCATTTTTGTGTTTGTGTCTTCGGTGTCCTCTTCGCCGATAACTCGTTGGCATTTGGAATCCATAAGTGCAGTAGACTGTGAGTGCTCTGTGCCCTATAGAGATAATACTGATTGTAATGTACAGTATTATACCCGGACTCGTGTCCTATAATAGCCCGAGTCTCAGATCAATATTTTAAACATTTAAATACAGTCGTAGACAATTCAAAGTTTCCCAGGATATTCTTTGCCATTTCCTTGCGCATGCATATTTTTCAAAACCATTAATATGGATTATTACGCGATAATTGTAAAATTAAAAATTGTGTGAAAGGGAAATAAATTTTTAATTAAACGCAAACCATTTTCATGAAATTCATTGTAATCCAAATGGTGTGTTATAATTGTGTTTATAATATTTAATAAGTGAATGTGTTGTTAAATGGTCTTTTATGTCTTATCAACATGTAGCTAATTAAAGTGAGATACCAAGAGTGTCTTTTTAAATTAGATGTTCATATTACAATTTAACAATCCATTTTATAATACAGTTAGTGTTACAGAGCAAACAATCTAGATTTTCTGAGACATATTCGTTTATAAATTTTTTAAGTTAAAAATTTAAATTTATAAACTGTTAAGTTCAGAATTAAGTCAGAATAATAGAAATAGCACGTGAATTACAAAAACTATATAAAAATGGTTTAGTGTAATAAAAAAAATCTATCTTGTTGAATTTCACAAAAATTTAAATTTTATAAATTTAACAAGGAATAAAACATATTATACATTTTGAAAAAGATGCAAGCACAAAAGGATGGTTGCGAATGTTCCAGGAAAGTTTGAATTGTCTATTACTGGATGTGATATATTAATGATTTTAAAACAGGGATGTGGAAGGTTCAAAACATCAGGGGGGTATTTGGTTTTTCTCCCACATTTTTCTCAAAGTTTAGGGGTATCTGTCCATAAACGTAATGCTAACCATGTGTATTCCGGGCTGGACCCCCTTCCACATCCCTGTTCAAAAATCTGAATCAAATTAATAAAATTCTCTCTAAAAGTGATAATCAAAAGCCGTGAATTTGGGCGCTATCACCGAGAGTACACTTTTAAAAGATAAACCATAAGAGATAGAAATATGGTTCCATGTGAAATTATGTGTCACTTTATAGCCTCTTTCTGATAAAATTGGTTAAATCGAAAATTCGAGATTCAAAAATCCTATTTCAATAACATTGTCGAGGACAGCGCCGAAATTGACGGCTGTTGCTGATAATTGTTAAAAAAGAATATTTTGACAATAATTATACAAACAATGGATTAATTTGTGTCTTTAGATCAGTCTTAGTGTTTCGAGTTTTGGGTGCATTTGCTTATAGTTCATCACTACTACTAGTTTTAAATATTTTATTTCGACACATAATTATCCATTTCCTCATATGACCGATCACAAAATCATATGACAACGTTTATACTGGAAAATATTATCTGGACCAGTTTGAAAAATTAAGTATAACAGTAAATATTAGGGATGATCAAGAATTAAAGATTCACAAATGCAGACTCATTTTGCAGAATAAATAGACTTTAGAACTAATTGGTTTCATTAAAAATCATCAAATCATCAACAATTTTCCCCAAATCAGCGTCAAAACCTGGGAAAAGAATACAAGGGTGTATTTTTGATTTGCACCCTTGATCATCCCTAGTAAATGTAGAGCTCCCAATGGAAGTTCAAACAAGGCTATGAATCATAGGTGAAAGCCCAAAAAGTTGGTCTCAAATGGCGGATTTTGTTACGAAAATTATTCTTTAAGAGCTAATGTATAGAATATTATAAGTTATAATTTATAGCCTATTATAAGCTCTGCTTATTTCCTCTCACATTCTCTAAAAAATAAGTTTTATAACAAATATTGTGTTCAATCATTAATTCATTGGTTTATCTCATTATTATAATTAGAACAAATAAATAGGAGATATTCTCTAGTGCTGGACAATTAAACATTTATATAATAGGTAAAGAGCACCGGTAGACAGCTCTGTATTCACTTGGAATAGTCAGTCGGAATAATTTGACTTCAATACAAACTCTCATACAATTCTTTAGGTAAACATTTGATATTTTTAGAAATCAAATATAAGCTCATTATTGTCTTTATTGTTATTAAAAATATCGTAATCTTATGCCTTAAAGTTGTTTAGGTATTAAACATATACTGTATATATAGAGAGAGAACTGCAATACTAATCTGAATATTACTTACTATTAGATTTAGATAAAGAGATTTGAGATTTTTATTAATAAATTTTGAATAATTCAAGAATTAATTTCATAAAAAATATATTTTAATTTCAAATTTATGAATAAAATATTTAAAGTTAAGAATAATTAAAATGAATCAATGAATTTGAGAAAATGATTAAAAGATTTATATATGAATTAAAGAATCCTTATTTCAAAATGAATACAAATGTTATTTAATATTTTGTTAAAACTTTTTTTGTGATAAAAATTACAATAATTTTTTATTTTTAAACATAAAATTAGTTATAAGTTATTTTGTTTTTAAAACAAATTATCACTTTTTATGTTTATCACTATATAATAGGTTTGATGTCATAACTATATTAGGAATCATTGCTTAGTTTATAACTAATTTAAGAAATTGTGAAATAAATTATATTAAACTACAGAAGAAAAAAAAGAAAGAAAAATGTTTATAAAACCAAAGGAAACCGTAAACTATAAGTGAATGATGTGTTGTAAGAAAAATCTGAAAATTAAATGCTTTGAAAAAAATCAATATTAAATCAATTTCTGAGCATTTGTGGCGAATATAGACTTAACAGATAAACACAATTCTCTATTCAATTAAATTTCCAAATAAATCGAAATTTCTGTTAAACTAAATATCAGTGCTTTTAATATGCGATTCATTGAATTGATTTAAGTGAGCAAACCTTCAAAATCCTTATCCGTATAGCTGGGATGGGATGTGAGAGCACCGGGATCCTTGGCCGCCTCATCCAAATCAGGTCCACGTTGTTTGTTGGACTCCATTTGAAGACTTGTTAAATAAAATTAATTAAAGTTATATAAAAAACGAATCGATAGTAAAGGAGAAACGCATAGAACTAATAGACAGGAGAGACAGCACAGCATCAAAGGACGCAACGCTACCCAAAGCCATAGCAATCCTTTTAAATAGCCTTAAGCCAAGGGAAAACAGGTGTGAATGTCAGTTACACTAATACATTAGAGCACTCGTTAGATATAAAGATTATATAAAATATTCTCAGAATTTCGATCAAATGTCAAACAAATGAAAAGTCCTTATAATTGGAGCAAAAGAGGCGAATGTTTTAATAACGAGTGCTTTATTGTAGGTTTTTTGCTCTTATAGTTGACTCCAATAGAGAAAGCAATGCTATTGGATATATAATAGTAATACTAATACTGTTCTGTACAGTAGAGAAGTGGAGTACAGAGAATAGTACAGTAGTATAGAGTAGTGTATAGTTTAACTTAGGTTAGGCAGCATTGCGTCCCCTCTTATGCATAACCGCTATTATATAACTTGTCTTACATTGAAAGCGATTATTAAAAATACTTTATATTAACAAATATATTGACTTATATTAAGTTTGAATAACTTATATTATATATCAGAACATATCGATTGAGTCCTAAATGCGATTATTAGAGACATTATTAACATTGAATACATAGAACCGAATCGATTTGAGCGGAGATATCAATAAAATTCCGTACATTTTGTGCACATTAGGAGCAGACATAAGCAGCAGACGTATGTAAGCTCTGATGCGATGCTTCGCTCTAACCATTGACGCAAACATTGGCACTAATAATATGATTTCCAATGAATGGCATCTTTGGATCAAAAGAACTCAACTCAGCCAACACTGATTGTCTGCGCCCCTGCGCTCGCGTCATCTCTTCGTTCTCTGTGCGCAATAAGTACTGCGTTTTGCGTCTCTATGGGCTCACAATGTTCTGACCTTTTCATACATTGGCTCCAAATTATTAATTTAATTCAATTCAATTCAATGGACAATTAGACCCAAATATGCAATTCTTTAATAATACAAATAATTACAAATTAAAACATTACAAACATTTCATAATCGATCAAAACTTTTTTGTTTGATTGCAATCCATTTGTCTTTAATTAATAATAATTTAAAAATACTATTAATTTAGAAAAAGTAAAGTCAATTAATTGTGATATAAGTTCTGAATATAAATAGCAAGCATTCAATACAAATGCATATTATCTTTAAAAAAATTGGACAAAAAATCTAATAAAATAAGAAAAAAATCACAGACAATAAAAAATACAATACGTTGTTGTGTTCGGAATCAAAAATAATTTAAAGTATAAAAAGCTTTTGTGGTTTTAGGCCTTTAGAATAGTTTGTGAAACTGTAAGACATTGAATACATTAATAGCTTTTGAAGACATTTGAAATTTATGAACAATATTATGAATTTGATTAAGAATCAGATTATATGAATAGACAATAGCATTATTGCCCGAAAACCAATTTGTTTTTTAAATTTCGAGACTCGAAGACTAGATATACTGTATTATGAATTGTTTAAATAATGATTCACTCAATTATACAATCATTAAAATTATGAAAAAAATATGAGAATAATGTTTAAAATGCTTATAAAGTCGAAGAAAAATACGTTAATATTAAAAAATTTGTTTCAATTGTATAAGTTTTAAGAAGTATTAAATATAAAAAATTATTAAAATTCATTGCAATAAAAAGTTATTATAAATACTTTTCGCGACAATTATTCAATGACTCCATAATTACCATAAATTCTTGATTACAGTATAGAATAGAATAATAATTAATTAGTTATTTGTAATGATATTTAAAAATTCTACAGCTTTTGAATGCAATCAACGCAATGACAAAAAGCATAATAAATAGCACTGAGAATGAGTTCAATTTCTATAATACTTTCAAATTATATTAAATTATTGTTTAAATTTTTTGCACAATTATTAAAACTAAACCTTTACTAATAAATCACAATCAAAATTGAAAAATTCATATCCGATATGTTGTTATTTCTTTTTAAATTTGTCCTCTTTTTTCATAAGTCTTTCCCTAACTTTTTGTTCTTTTTCTAAAGCTTTTCGTTCTTTTTCGACCTCTGCTTTGAATTCTTTGATCTTTTTCTTAAGTATTGAGCGATCGGTACTATTAGTGACGCCCAAACCCTATAAATGGATTAAATAATAATTAAATACAATTACAGGTAATATGAAGAGCAATACAACAAACCTTAAGTTGAGTGCTGTCCATATGCAGTAGAAAAGGTCCCGAAATTTTTCTCTCTTGAAATTTGTGGGCATAAGAGTCGAAATTGAGTCCAATTAACCATTGAGTCACTGTTTATTGGATTTAAAGTTAAAATAAATAGAAAGATGTAATCAAGCATTTGCTTAAATATTCATAAATTAAGTCAAATGTCTTCAACTGTTTCCTCACCGTCTTCTACACTCCATTCATAAATAGGGAGTTCATTGCGTCGATAGGCTTTGGGACTGTTCTCGTAGTCATCGAGTGCTTGAATCGGACTGTTTAGTGATGTCGACGAAGAGGAGGAGTGAACTGAATTGGGAGACACCGGAGCCGACAGACGCTGAGTGGTGTTATATTGAGGCGGATTTGGCGAAGAACTCGAAAAACTCGATGGACTCGAAGAAGTGGAAACTCTTTTATTGATTTGAGACTCACTTTTGTCCGAAATCGGCAAATATAAGTGATTGGACGCCAGAGGTATCGGTCTCTCCACTGCAGGACTATTCGGATCGCTTTTGACATCTTTGGGCTCACATTTGGCGTAAGACATGTTGTGATGTCTT
>JAQFXN010003135.1:0-11407 GCA_034693365.1 Liacarus xylariae | reverse complement strand
TGAGAATATTAATATTGACTTTTCCGGTTAACTCCATCAGTCATAGAATGTTCTGCTTGGAGTACATTTTTATATACTATATTTTTTACAGATCATAAGATAATTTTGAAAAAATAAAACCAAATGTATTCAATAAGTAACAAGTGATTGATTTGAAGATTAAATTAATTAAATATTTTTGTCTGAAATCTTGATTGAATGCGAAATAATCATTATTTGAATCTGATTTTTAATATTAACTTAAAAATATCTAAATTAAATACTCAATATTAATATTTAACTTCATCATACTTATATTCAAAAACATTACCTTAAATTATGTCGATTTAATTAAATTAATTAAAGAAATATTTTTAAAATAATTTAATTAAAAAACAGAATAGCCTAACCATGGGGGTTTGAGATCGCCAGCGCCTGGGAGTCTACTGCTGGCTAGGGGGTGCATTAGGAAGAAGTAAGCACTTTCAATGTATCCACCGATACTAGTACTCTATTTGTAAGACTAGTCGTCGTATGCATGAATGCTATATATATACTGTAGTAGTCCTTGAGTTCGTACGAGTAGTTAGAGCTAGTTGTGATGCCGGTTGCCGACCAAACAGACCCATTAAGATGCAAATAATAGGGATTGCATCATCACCAAAGAGAAGGATAACTCTGCAAACCGCTCACATTTGAAGAGCTCAAATCCTGCCTTCTAGCCCGTGATATTGTAACATTTATTATGTTTACGGTCAATATTATGGACCATAAGTGCAATAAATCAATAATCAAACATTTGTTGTTATGAATATTTAGACTTTAGCTATATACCAATTCTATGTATGCCTTAGATATGTAACTAATAATAAGCTAACACTATAGGTCTATATTTTCTAATTATAACTATATTTACATGTATTTATATATTTATATGCATTTATTATATATGTCCTAACATCTGTAATGTAAGGGGACTTACCCTAAATTGTAAACTTATAAGTGTTATGAACTCTCCTGTACAGTCTGGACATCATTACAAATTTATGTTTTCCAGTTTGCACACGGCTTTAGCCACACGTGTGGACTGGTAAACCAAATAAATTAAGATCGGGGAACATATCAGCCAATAAGCTTAGAATGCAGCGTGTCTGTGACATGCGAAATGTCATTTAGTCCTAGAACTTCAGGAGTGTAGTGAGACTTATCGGAGATTCTGGTTTTGACTCTCGAGATGGCAGGACGCATATTACTCTGTACAATTGGTTTTACTTAATAAAGGCGAAGTCCATTCATTACAATAACTCTTATTTATTTATTAGGTTAAGGCCGGGTCTTCGGTCCCTCGCCGTTAGGATAGATGGGTCTACTAGGCAATCAGGTGTCCGAGGATTGGTAAGTCCTCGGAACACATAGGTAATAACACTTTTTTTAGGATTTGTGGACGGCACCATTTGGCTTCCGAGTAAATCCATAATATTTGAAACACCTTACCATATTCGTTACCAAAGAAATCCTGTTATTAGACAAGAAAGTTAGCCGGATGAATGATAAAGTATTACAATATATTTGAAGTACACACGAACAATTCAAAGCAAGTGACCGGCCCAACTTTAAATGTTTTCAATTTTTGCATTCTCTAATCAACTACCTAATCACTAAGGGCATTGGGAGAATTTCGATCATCCAGATCAGCATAAGTTTTTAAAATCGACATAAATAACAGACATAGCCATACGGCTAATCTCGAAGTATCCCCGAAGTGGCAATCCGAGGATATCGGATATCGTAATATTGGAGGACTTGATTTCTAAGTTAAGTGTTATTATTTAAATGAAAAGAAGAAAGTTAAGTGCTGTTATTTAAATAAAAAAAAGAAAGTTAAATGCTTTTATTTAAATAAAAAAAGAAAGTTAAGTGCTGTTATTTAAATATAAAGTATAAAGTTGAATGCTGTTATTTAAATAAAAAGAAGAAAGTTAAGTGTTGTTATTTAAATAAAAAAAAAGAAAGTTAAATGATTTTATTTAAATAAAAAGAATAAAGTTAAGTGGTGTTAATTAAATAAAAATAACTAAGTTGAGTGCTGTTATTTAAATAAAAAAAGAAAGTTAAGTGCTGTTATTTAAATATAAAGAATAAAGTTGAATGCTGTTATTTAAATAAAAAGAAGAAAGTTAAGTGTTGTTATTTAAATAAAAAAAGAAAATTAAGTGCTGTTATTTAAATAAAAAGAAGAAAGTTAAGTGCTGTTATTTAAATAAAAATAACTAAGTTGATTGCTGTTATTTAAATAAAAAGAAGAAAGTTAAGTGTTGTTATTTAAATAAAAAAAAGAAAGTTAAATGATTTTATTTAAATAAAAAGAAGAAAGTTAAGTGGTGTTAATTAAATAAAAATAACTAAGTTGAGTGATGTTATTTAAATAAAATGAAGAAAATTAAAAGCTTTTATTTAAATAAAAAAAGAAAGTTAAGTGCTTTTATTTAAATAAAAAAAGAAAGTTAAGTGCTGTTATTTAAATATAAAGAATAAAGTTAAATGCTTTTATTTAAATAAAAAAAGAAAATTGAGTGCTGTTATTTAAATAAAAAGAAGAAAGTTAAGTGCTGTTATTTAAACAAAAATAACAAAGTTAAGTGCTGTTATTTAAATAAAAATAACAAAGTGCTGTTATTTAAATAAAAAGAAGAAAGTTAAGTACATTTATTTAAATAAAAATAACAAAGTTAAGTTCTGTTATTTAAATAATAAGAAGAAAGTCTAGTTCTTTCATTTAAATTAAAAGATGAATGATAAATGTTGGAATTATTGGATCTAAAAATTATGAACACAGTCATCGGAGATTCTCTAAACATCGAGCCAATATTTCACAAGATCGAGAAATCACAGTTGCGTTTGTTAGGATATGTGCTGAGAATGGATACAAATAGACTACAGCTAAGTGTCTATTTGTGTCAACATGACAACGGTAGACTAAGCGGGAAACCCAAATAGACGTGGTG
The DNA here is from genome assembly GCA_034693365.1 of Liacarus xylariae. NCBI lineage: Eukaryota > Metazoa > Arthropoda > Arachnida > Sarcoptiformes > Liacaridae > Liacarus > Liacarus xylariae. Next base: position 8,423 of record JAQFXN010003135.1, on the reverse strand, counting down.
ATCACACATGGAAAATTTGTGCGATCGAACGTGTTTGTCTCAGGCTGAAATCCATTGTGGTTTATGATTGCAGACCTTCAAACCCGAACCAAAAGGTCAGAGCACCACAAATATTAATTAATGTATGAAAACTAGGGTTCCCAAACCTCCAGGAATGGCCTGGATTCTCCAGGAATTTGTGTTACACTCCAGTCTCCAGGTTAAGATCTTTCCTGGAGACTTCAAGCACCTGGAATGTGAACTCAAGAGAAAATTAAATATTTCAGTTATCGAGGTATAACTAAACATACTAATAATGCTAAATTAGTACTATCTATGAATTATAAAGTGATACACGCATTTGTATTATATACATATCTCATTACTCAAATTAATAATTTCAAAAATTGAAATTAATATACCTTGGCCATATTGAAACTAATGTCATGTTTGATATTTTTATTTTAAATATTGTGATATGGATATAATGTATAGAATGTAAATAGGTGTATCACTTTATATTTCCACCATAGTACTATTGCATTTTAAATAAACACATCTAAATAGGACTCCACTGCCAATGATTTTTTAATATTATATTATATCCCGTCTTATACTACTCGGGACACTGAATCGAATACTGAAATCCCGGAGATTTGAATCGCATTCCCATTGAGATCGAGACGTCTGGTCATCCTACATGTTCTGGAGTGACAATATATGGAGAGCACATGAATTCTATCTTAAACTTGAAAATTAACTCTTTTTCTAATCTTCTGATTGATAGACAATTCTTCAAATATTATTGAATAACAAAATATTTAGATAATTCAATCCATTTATTTTAATTGTACAAAATTGTGTATTATAACTTAGCTCTCATCATGTTTATTATTTACAAACTTTATTAATTTTCCCATATCTATGAAAATTTTTTTACTATATTATTTTTAATTAACATGATAGTTAGCTTTGTTTTTGTCTAATTCAAAATATTTTAATCAAATATCCCTTTATATTAATGAGTTAAAAGCTAAATACATTAATTCATTTTTTGTTTACAAATAGTTATTACCAAAGCTGTGAAAAAAGGCTCTAAAATTTCAAACAATTAAAAAAGTGAGCGTTCTTCAAATTGGAAAATTAAGTCTCGGAATTGAGTTAAACGGTTTTAATTATGAGTCAATAAATAAGTTATTTAATAGTGATTTAGTGATTATTCGTATTTTAGATAAGAAATGCCTGAAATTAAAAACAAATCAGTAAAGTTAAGCTAATATATCAATGAATTCGGTTTAGTTCAACGGCAATAGTTTTTAATTTGTATTATTAATCTGAAACTAACGATATTAACAGAATTTCTTTAAGATAAGTACTTTAGAATGTGTTTCAATAAAATCTTTTAATTACAATCTTAATAATTATTCCTTGAATTCACTTCACGCTCAATTTTTAATTGTAAGCACCTTTTAGAGCCTTTTTTCACAGCTTTGGTTATATTTAATTTAACAACAATTAGAAATCTATTCGCGCAAACATTGAATATTATCCAAAAATATAACCAAAACATTAACTGAATTGAGATAAAACACATATAATTATTAAACATGAATACAACCCTAGTTCAATTGATTTTGGGTACTCGCGCTTGATTTTCATTATTATAGAACATTTCTTTGTTTAGCGACTTTTGGGACAGGCTATAGATATAATTCTGTATGAAGTAGTCCAACAATTCAAATGACATTTCCGCCCTTCCGTACAGTTAATTAATTGCTCTTTGCTATAAAAAGTTAAGCGGTAATATTAAAATTTTGGAAAAGAGTATATATTGCGGATATACTCCTTAGCGAATTCTGATTTTGCTTCATTGCTTAATCTTTTAGCATTTTTCTTATAAGAGGATTTCTTACCTCCAACACGGCAAAAAGAGACCGGTACCAAAAGAAAGAAAAGGTCAGATGGAACAAATTTATCATTACTCTAACTCAAAATTACCATGAAGTTCGGTGCTAGAGGACGTTAAAATTAGGGATGGGCAATTGGAGAAGGTATAACCAAAATACCACTTGTAATGAAGAAAAAACGAGGATACTTCTTAGAAATTTTGCAAGAATTTGACAAAATACTATTATTTTTCTAATAATTTAGACAGAATTTCACAGAATATTACGAAAGTATTTTCTGTCTCCAAAAATATTCCGTTTTCTCAAATTTTCTATGGGGGTTATCGGTCAAAATCACAGTTAGGATATTCCGGACTGTACCCCCTTTGCCCATCCCTGCTTAAATGTAATAGAGGAGTACAACCAGAAATATAGCATGTTCATCCAACTTTTTGGCTCAATTAGCATCGCCTTTGGATAGCTATTTCTTCGAAAGTAGAGATTAAATGTGTGGTAAAAAAAGTCACCCGGGTTTGAGAGATATCCCATATTTTTTATCGATACAGTATTAAATAAATTACCCGAGCTAATATTGAAGGCTTATTCATTTATATTTTCGCTTGTTTCTATTAAAAACTATCAAGTATATTTGATAAAAATTAATAAGGAATAAAAATCGAATGAATTTTAATGAATTTTATTGGAAAAGTTGGCATTTAAAAAAAACTACATCCTGGACCACTCCTTTTAGAAAATATACCCTTTATTTTTTGTACGTTCCAAATCCCCGAATTTAAGTAAATTAATTACTGATTTATATCATTCTATTTAATCCCTGTTCAATAAATAGTCTTTTTGTCTATTATACACTTATTTTCATCCCTTATTTGATTTTTGGCTTCAAACCCTCTCTCCCACCTGAGGTCCTAAAACTAGAGTCGACTGTACTTGTTTATACAGATGACGTAATCAGAGATCTTGATTTTATTGCAAATGAACCGTTTACTAATTTCAGTTCTAATAGTCTTTGATAGTTTTTAATAGAGTTTTTGTTTTCTAATAGAGTTGAAATTATTAAACCGTCCAGTTGCAATAAAAAATCTCTGATTGCGTAGGCGTACATACAAGCAATAGTGACAGTACTGTGTATTCGGATGTATTTTTGATCCACGCACAAAAAAAACAGTACAATACCTTTTATTTTGTCAAATTAGAAGTTTTTATATCTATTTATTGAATCAATATTTCAAAGTTCCTGTTCCACAAAATCCTGTAATGAGTTCAGAATTTTCGTTAATTTAATATTGCATTTGACTATTAAATGTTATGAATCATGACTATGATGAATTTTAATTCTAGAAAAGAGATTCTTTCGTTAACGTATCGCTTTAGCGAAATGGAGTAGCTCAGTAGGCATGGTGGCCGATTTACTGGGTGAAGGTCGCTGGTTCGAGCCCAGCAAGTAGGTCTATTTATCTAGACTTTTTTCACCAAATATCGCTCTCAGTTGTTCTCACTTCAGGTAGCAATGAGCAGTCACTTGTTGTAGAAGGAGTGGGACATGCTTCGAGCACTTGATATATAGCATTCGGTCACTACGCCTACACCGAAAGGTACAAAAGACGTCCATGAAAATGAATGAATGAATGAATTTAGTAATCCATATTAAGTTTCAGTCAGATTCAATTTAATCATAAAATCACCCATGTTTGATATTTTTAATTTAAATATTGTGACATGGATATAATGTATAGAATGCAAATAGGTGTACCACTTTATATTTCCACCATGGTACTGACAAAAGCTCATATCTATGAACCATTTTAATTCTAGAAACGAGGGTTTTTCGTGTGAGTTTCGCTTTCTGTTATTTTATCTGAAAAATGTGTGACCGATAGCCAAATATCAACACTAAATAAAATCTGACTCAATCACAGAATCACATTATAAAAAATTTTCTAATTCAATTTATTTTGTATTGAACTTAAGATTAAGGTTATAGATTAATCAACTAAACTTAAATAAAGCGAAACACTAACTAAAAATTCTCGTTTCTAGAATTAAAATTCATTATAATCGTGACATCTAATTATCAAATATCCGGTAGATTAACATTGAATCTAAAAATCCATTTAAAATAATTTTACATTGGAGCAGCGGTGTTATCTATGGGGTTTAATCAGATAAGTGATATGAAACTTAATCATATCTACTAATAATAACTCTATTGAACTCCATTCAAATCTACAGAGTTTGTATTAATAGATATGATTCAGTTTCAATCTCTCATCTGATTAAACCCTCAAGATAACATCGCTGCAGTGAAGACTCATTTTAAACTGGACGGACAAATGCTTGATTCTTACTCATTAGCTTTGAGTTTTTATGTTTGACTAATTTTTAACCGAAAGATTAACATTAATATCAAATAATTCAAAATAAAAAAATTGGTACACTGTCTTTCTATGTTCATTCAAATTAATATTTTGACAATCGGCCACAGCTTAGTCACACATAAAAACTCAAAGCTAATGAGTAAGAATCAAGCCTTTGTCCGTCCAGTTTAAAATGATTCTCCACTGTAGTATTTTACAATGAATTATGACCTGACCTCGAGTTTATCCTCAAAAATATGTGTTTATGAGTTGAAGAAATTTTGTGAAAGAGCGACCCTTTATTTAATGACTAGATTAAATATTAATTGGTATTTTTTTGTGAAGTAAATGGGTCATTTCTTCATTATGCCTTGTTCGCTTTCTTTGGATATATCCTTGTTTTCTATCTTATCCGATAGATAAGGGGTCGTTTTCTATTTTATTTTAAGGGCAGTTCTTACTAATAGGATAATCCTGTAAATAAACTTGTTTTCAATCCAATCCGATAGAAATATGCATGTGTGAACGTGAAAGAGATAGTTGTTTATCCACTTTTTCTATCGGATTGAAAAGGGGATAGAGCTAGGATAGAAAGTATGCTCATATGCCCAAACACACTGAAAGCATTATTCTAATATTATCCTAATCACAACAAGAATTTTACTCTGGACAGGATTAGAATAGAATAATATATCCGGGTTTTCTTCTCTAATCTCAATCAATCACTGGGAACATAGGTTTACAATCCAGTTTTAAAAGTAGATTCTATCCTTATTTTTAATTCTACGTCATTTCTAAGTGCATGTGCATCAGTATTTACGTAGAATTGTTTTGTTTTTCATTATTTATAAATTTTAATTAAGAGATGTCGTTTTATCAAAATGAACCTATCCAATGCTTATTTTTCACAGCGAATGCGATACTACAGAAAAATTATCCTTTATTTCTATTTCTATCCTCTATCCACGAAAGCGAACAAAGCATTACCGATGAAAATATTTACTTATATTCTCGACGATAAACTCAATTTTTTAAGCCCGAGATTATGGCCGAAAATGTTAATCTACCCAGAAGGAATTGAACTCATCCTCTTTGGATATTGCCTCCCTGTCCTAATCAATCACTTAGTATTTATTGGATTACTTCATTCATTGATAAATTATCAATTATTTCCTATTAAAATTTCATGTTTTAAAAACAAGCTTTTACGTCAATTTATTCATTATCACCAGTGATGCGCACCATTCAAATTTCCGGTTTTTTACATAGTTACTTCTTCCACATCATTAGTTTTATGGAAAATATAGTCAGTGCAACAATACATGAATAATGAAATGCATAAAGTATTGAATCGAAATACAGTAATCGATGCATTAGTTTAGCATTAAAAGGGATAGCATTAGGAATAAACTGAGTTTATATACAGTATTGTTGCACTCACTATATTTCCCATAGACTTTCGATACTAACAGAGACTTAGGTCACTTCGAAGTTCGAACATCTTTTTCTCTATTATATGTCCATTTTAAACTAAACCTTTAATTACAAAAAATAAACTTGAATAAACTTCCAATGAATTCAAAAATAAATACATAATTTGAATCGGATTTGTAGTTCTTTTGATAATTGAAAAAGTCTTATTACAAACCAATCACTCTAATATTTAAATCCTTTTTTATCATATGTCTCATGTGTGGGTAGTGCATACGAATCTATATACTCCTTTTTCTTCGAAAAAATTTTAAAATCTCAAATTAATACATATTATTTAGAAAAATAATAATTGTTTTGTTTTGTGATTCAAGAAGTCAGTCAAAAGTTCGCAATAAACTTTCAAATTCTAGAATTGATAATTTATTAGATTAGTTGCACAACTTTAAAATTTTGATGCGAATTATCACAAATATCCTGATTTTGAATCTTGAATATTGGAATGTAGACCAGTATGAAAGTGATATTTAATTGATTGAATAAATAATTATTTGTATTATTAGTAAATAAATATTTTATGCGTTTTTTTGTAATTTTACAATTTTACTATAAAATTACATGTGCAATATTACTATAAAATACATCAAAATTATATTTCCGGTAAATATATAATATATCGAACACTATATACAAAGTATGAGAAATCATAAATGATAGATCTGTCTATATATGCAAAGAAGTGTAATAAAAGAATTCTCAAGAATTTTATGGATATTTTGAATTAAACAGAATTTACAGAATATTTTTACAATTGAAGAGAATTATGTTCATTAATAATTTCATTATTCAAGCATTTACTTTTCACATATGCATCCCTAAAGAAGTAGTGATATATAATTCCCTAAAGTGTTATTAATTCTTCAACTTATTATAGGTATTGATAATTAGCTCAGAACTTCATGTCTACAATATATGAAAATAATTAAAATCTATTAATTAAAATATTGTAATTAACTGCAGATGGCTTTCAAATTAATGATTAAGAATGCATATTGGTGGCTCACATGTATGTAAAGTAGCTTTGGGTTACTTTGCACATGAGTACTGAAAATTCAAAAAAAAACGTCGAAACTTACATAATAAATCAATATTGAATGGTTTTTCTGATTTTTAACCCTTTCTCGAAAACCATTTAATATTCTAGTTTGAAAATATGACCACTAGTTTCAGAATGTGCCAATTAGTCAGAATCCATGTCTCAATTGCTTCAATTCATTAGTTAATTTAATCTTGAAATATCATATTAGAAAAGAGTGGATATATTTTGGGGATAGGATATGTGATTTTATAAATTTACCAAAAATTCTCGAATTAGTAGCTTTCAGACATTCGAGCAAAAATAATCAAAATTTAATTATTGACTTAATTTATTTTTCAATTTTCAGTACTATGTGTAAAGTGATCCAAAAGGACACTTTATCTACATTTGAGCCACCAATATGCTGCTCTATTAATGAAGTAATTAAGACTGAAATGAATATACTTTACAGGGAATTTCATAAAGTTTTGATATTGTCAAGAATAGATAAGATTCAAAATTCTTTAACCAGAAAATTAAACTGATTTATTGCATTTATATAATGAAAAAAATTACATTTTGAATTTTCATATCTACACTATTACTACAGTATCACAATAATTCTACAAATATCTTCCTCAGCTGAGAGCTTATTTACATGATCGTTCAATTGAAATCTAGTGAATTATCATCTTTTATGAATTTAAAAATAAGTTTGACTCTTAAATAAAAACATAATATGTACTGTAGAATATTAGTTTGAATTTAATTGAAAAGCATAATTTAAGTTAAAATGTACAAATTATACATTTGGTATACAACAGAATAATCAAATACCGTATTAATCTTTAAATCTCATAAATCGCAATTATATTATTCAAACCCGAATTGTTTTATTTATTGCTGTCTGTAGTTTGAATCTACTGCTTAAAACTCGAATTGATCATTTGATTAATTTGTTTAAGGATTCCATTCCTTGTAAGTTGAACGAGCTTGGTTATACTTGCTTTGGTCAATTTTTGAATATTTAATTGTATATAATAAAGATAATTTAAATTTAAATTTTCACCCTTGAATAAATTGTAAATTTAAGTGTAAAGCTCTTGATAAAATTTTCAATTTCGTATTGTAAACAAGTAAGGTTAAAACGTAGAAAACTCATTAAGTTGATAGACAAATGATGAAAATTTTGATTTCTTTTTCTTATATTACTATAAAATGTAATATTTTTCATTCAAAAAGAGCAAAACATTATGGGAAGCCCTGTATACTCTAATTGAGTCAAGTGAATAATGTCTGAAATTCATAACATTTTATCTATTTTTAATATATTCTATAAATAGAGAATATTTTATAAAATCAAAAAAGATGATAATTTTAATTAAAAATAGATACAATCTATGGCTGGAATTTCAGCGTTTAATAATATTGGTTTTAATCTTTATTGTTATAATAATTCTATTAATATATATTTATTCTGAAGGAACACATAATTCTAACGAATGTGTATTAAAATCGGTAAAGACCTGATGTTTTTTGTCTTTTTAAGATTTGGTAATTTTTTATAAAAAGTGAATGAATTGTTCAAAATTTGATATGATATTGTAAGCATATTCTGTACTAATGTTCTGACTCTTCACTCATACTCTAAATTCCTATTATATGTCTAAAATT
>JAQFXN010003134.1:0-11408 GCA_034693365.1 Liacarus xylariae | reverse complement strand
TACGTAATTTATAGTCTATTCACTTGCTTTAAATTCTTAGAGATTCAGTCAAAAAACAGCTTAAAGAAGGCGCTGTACTTTATGCTTATTGCCTACATTTGAAACTATTTAAAATTATTATATACGAGTATTATTCTGATGTTCGCTAAATTTCACCCATAAAAGCCTATCCCTAATTATGTATTACATCGCGACTCCGGGTTTTCAAATGCTTATATACGGTCTCCACAAAGAGTACACAACTCTTATTGGCCGATATATTGCGGCCATAATATTGACCCTATGTTTCTTTGGTTTCTACAATTATAATGAGCACTTGGATCAGCACATCTGCACACAAACCATATCCACTGTTATTCTCGTATATAAACAACACTTATGTCCACAGAATTCCCGTTCCATTAGTGGTTAGAATGAAAATCGAGTCATTCATAGCTCAGTTGTCCAGACCTGACATTGGGTTCTATTGTTATAATTTGTTTCCTATGAATAACTATGAGTTCTATCAATACCTCTATATCTCTGGTCTTAATTATATCCTAATTATGAATCTCTTCTAATGAAATGCGAGTTTTGTTAGAATACAAATATAATTATTTTAACAAAGATTAGTAGTTTTTATTGACTGTAATAAAGTCTTTTGTAATTTTAAGTATTTTTATTTATTTTGTTATTTGAAATATAAATATAATTTTTTGGAAATATATTTTCTAATCATTCTATAATCGAAATAAAATCTGTATTGAAATTTTTCATTTTACAAAACTTGCGTGCAATTAGACATTTGAGCATGCAGATTTGTATAACAATTTTATAAGTATTATTGTTTTTATAATATTTTAGTGATTTTGAGTAAAACTTTTTTCAATCATATTTAGATGTTTTCCTTCTCTGGATGTTGACTTTCAAACGTCCCTTTGGACCACCCGTCCAACTGTGACCAGTTTGTTTATGTCAAGTGGTAGCGGACGGACTATAAGGCACCTAAACGGCTTCTTATATCTGCTAATCAATAATAGAAGGACATTTCGGCCTTTACCAAACGGGGAGTCTTCGTGTCTTAAAGCATAGGGCTTAAGGCCCTACACTGTGTAAAATAAATGATTACTAACCTGTTAGATATGTCGGTTAGATCCTCTTCGGTGTCTTTGAGGAACTCCCACTCTAATCGTCGTCGTCCGTGAATAGTCTGTTACTCTCTGGCTGTTTTTAGATGACCGCTGAAAATGTAGGCACTTAGGTCTACGTTGTGATGAGTACAGGGGAATTCCTATCGTCTCGTCCTTCTTAGTCTTTGACTCTTGTCCTCCTTCTCTGGATCTTTTATTACTGTGGTTACTCTGTTGTTGGCTGAAAACCTAGTTTATATCACTTCAAATAACTTGTAGACTGAATTATAGTTTAAATTAACAAGCACAAATAGAGAATACACTTAAAGATAGCTTGTAATTTATCAGTTCAATTGTGCAGAGTTTCCTTTAGCCATCAAAGCTTCGTTAGGACACAACTAGTAACTCTAGAGAACACGGTCCTTCCTTGGCTCTCGCCAAGAGAATTTTCCGCGTAGCGCAATGCGCATCGTTTTTAAGTAGCAATAATGCACCGGCTCGGAGCATGCTCACAGCGAGCGTAAAATCTTCTACAAACTTTGGAAAACAACTACATAGGAAGCGTATAATCAGATCAGAGATGCGCAATTTATGCATTGATGCTTAGCTCTACGCCTACATTGTTATAAATGTAGCTGTAGTAATATAGTTTCACTTTCAGTGTAATAAAACTAATTAAGATATAAGTATATGCTAATGTGAAATTGCTATGGTGAGTCTACATAAATGAGGGTCAATGCGTCATAGCCCTGCGTTAATGACAGGGAGTAGTAATATATGAAATTATTACAATATTGTAATATATTTCATATAATACTACCCCCCAGTAAACCTCACCACTTACAAGCTTATAGCTACTAAACAGTTATATCACTATTATTCGTCATCGTCCACGTTACTAGCTATTACTAACCCCGGTATAATCCCCACCACCCGCAAGCCTTGATCACCCAATATGGCGCTTACAAACTATAGAGGGCAATCGCAGATCTTTGAATATTCCTAATAATGTTTAATAACCTAAACCCTGTTAACTTCCCTTGAGCTGATGCGTTACAATATAGGCCAGAGCATATTAGACTGGCACTTCAAATGGTCGAAGGAATTATCAAAGGTCTCCAAGTGCCGGGAGGGCTCTAAGCTGCTTTAACTAATGGCAATATATAAAAGAACAGATAACACTTGTCACTGTAGAAATGCCTTTAAGAATAAAGGCTCATGTTTCATAGTACTTAATGACTAAGAGCATAGAGCAATGTTAGATATCTGAATAGCAGTGCGAAATTACGAATACACAATTAGGAATAACTATCGTATATAGCAGTGAGTATTTACAAATACTCTACAATTACTACTTTATATAGCAACGAGTATTGAAGGATACTCTGCATTAACCACTATATACCAGTCTATGATACGAGATAGATGTGTATTATGTATGATGGCTAGCTCTGAGCACGCTTGGAGCTTGCGCTTCAACACCATCCGAGGTGATGAGGTGAGGTACAGAACCTTAGAGAAATAGAAACATTTGGCTTCAAGCACAGCAGTACCTTGCTCTCTTAACAGTAACTAGTTGTGCCCAAAGCTCTTTGATGTCTAAAGGAAACTTTTTCATATCAAACTGATAAATTATTTATTCATTCTAAATGTATTATTAAATTTAAGTTAATTTTTGGTAAATAAAGTAACTGTTAGTTTAAGCTTTCGAATCAATCTAAGAGTTATTAAGTAGTATAGTAAACTTATATTTTAGTAAGAGGCAGAGTTAGCAAAGCAAGAGGAGATCCAGAGAACGGAACAGCCAAAGGAAAAGGAGACCCTGGTAATTGACGAACAAAGACAAAGCAGGAACAATGCGTCTACAGCAAGAAGAGATCCAGAGGACGGTATCGTCGGAAGAGACCAGCTGAAAACGACTGAACAAACCAAAGACTATAGGAATTCCTTCGTATTCATCGCAACGTAGACCTGCGTGCCTACATATTCGGGTGTCGGCTAAGACGGTTGGGCGGAGTCATAGATGGTTTTACCGAAGAAATTGGCTGGAACAGGAGATCCTCGACATCATCAAAGAGAGCCTGAAGATCAGAGCAGGGTCGACTCAAAAGCCTTAATTTAATAGATTAGTCCATTTTGAATATTTTACACAATATATAGCCTTAAGCTCTATACTTATAAAACACTAAGACTCGAGAACACCTGTTGGAGGCCGAAACGGTCCACCTATGGTTAACTAGCAGACTACAGAAGGGGCCATCTGCCTAAAACTCGTACGACGTAACTTGGGTTCTATGAGAAGAGATCAACGGAATTAACAGAACGCTCCCAATCAACACCAAAGAGCCAGTCCCTATGTGAAAGAGTAGCATGAAGACACGATAATATTGGTAAAGGCCTAAAGGTCCTCCTGTGACTTGTTAGCAGATATAAGAAGCCTTTTCGCTGCCCTATCGTCCGCGCACTACCACTTGACATAAACAAACCGATCATAATTCACCCTTGCAAAGGGACTTTTGAAAATCAATATCCAAAAGCGGAAAACGTCTCAAAATAATCCTCGCTTAGATTTCATACAAGCTGATTAAAAAATGAGCATGTTGAAATTAGAAACTTGGTCAAATATGAGTAGAATATTTTGATCTAGTGACAATATGAAGTGAGTTTAATTTAATTTCAGTTAATTTGTTTTATATTCAAATTATAAGAAATGTGAATATTCATAGAATAAATATGAACTGTAAATCAAATTTAGGATGAAACATTCGTGTTTAAATTATAATAGATGATATATAAACTGGCAAGCGCAAAATTAACTAAATATTTTGCAATTAATAAAACAACTTACTTTTCATAATTAATAATTAAATTTTTCAAAATGATTTTTACAAATTAAAATTGTTTTTTGGTCTTTAATAGAATTCTAAATATTTGAAAACTTGTTCAAATATCAGTTAAGAGATGGCGCGCTATGAAGTATAAAATAGAATCTTGTATTATATAGATCATATTAGTCAAGAATTAAACCATGATATAACTATTTAATTCTATGGTCTGCCGGATGTGAAATTGATATTGTATTCTAAACAGAATGAAAATTATTTTCAAGGCGTTTAAAATAAAATCCAAAATTATTTCCCCCAAATTGGTTTTAGTAAGAAAATTATAAGACATTCTAAGAAATTACTTTACCCTATATCATAAATTATCATAATCAATTTTTACTATATTTAGGATTTGATTTTACTATTTATCAGAAACTTTTGTGAAATACAAAAAAGTCTATAATTTTTATTGATTTTTATTCTACAGTTTTACAATTTATATATTTAATTTCATTCAAAATTAAGACAAATATTAAACATTTAAACTCGCTTTTCCTTAGAAATGTACAGATATTAGACTTTCTTTTACTCATTGGTATTATTTTATTTTGTTTGATTAATCAATGACCGACAGCCAAATATAAGCTTTAAATGAAATCCTAATAATTAATAGGAACTAAGGTAAATATAACAGAATTTTTATTTCAATTTATTTTATATTCAAATCACATAATAATAAAATAATCTGAAATAAAAATTTTGTTACATTTAACTTAGCTTCTATCAATTATTAAGGATTCATTTAAAGCTTATAAATAATTTGGCTGTCGGTCAAAATAAATTAAAGCCAATTAGTAAAGGATAGTTTAATAGCTATACAATCTTAAGAAAAAGGTCATAAAGATTTTTTAATACAATGGTGAATTATAAATTTAAAATAGAGTACAAATTGAATAATTGAATATTTATTAATTACAGTAAAGAAACTTAAATCGATATTACAGTAAAATCCTATTTGTATTTAGCCTGTTCCCATTTGGGTGAAATATTTCGGATTTTTTAATCACCATGAAGTTATTTTTCTTACAAATTAGTAGAGATGAGAAGATGCCAGTCCTATGCCAGGCCAGCACGAGGCTGGCTTATTTCCAGGCCAGGCTCAAAGAGCAATGCGAGTCTCCAGGCACTGACCGAGGCTCGAGTCTAGTGCAATAAGTTAAGGACTATACGATGAGCTTGGTTAAGTTCTAATAATTTATAACAATATATTTAATAAATATTTTTAAAATTCCAAGATTATTCTCACAAATTACATATATTTAACTAATATGTTAAGTTAGTATTTTATTTATAATTGAGTTATTTCCACCTTTGCTTCAAATAGACACATATGTATATATTGGAGTCCAAGCCTAGGCTTTATTCGGGTCATACCATATGTTACTAATATCGCAGTTACATATTCACTATTATTAAATCAATGTTGAAGTGATTTATAACTTGTAAGACATATCTTACTAATAATGGCATAATATTTATTACAATAAAGTTATTCACAAATACAAGGAAGAGATTGTTCGGACAACTGAATTCATTAGATTGTTATCTCTCGCGAGTAATCATTAACCAAATGTAATGCACAGATAGTGAAAAGAACAAGAAGAATAAGAGATAGTAATACTACTTAAGTGAAAACTTACCTTTTCTAAGAAGAATCAAAATAAATACAAATAATAAAAGAGATCTTTCACTATAATTGACTTTTTTGTATTTGTGTTATCCAAAGCACTGATGAATCACTCTATCAATAGGTTATATATAAAGTTGCTTTCAATACCTTTTGTCAATATTTCTATGATTTCTTAAGTAAAATGAAGAATGATTATACCCATTGCATGTAATGTGGCCAACATGAAAAAGTCAACGTTAAATTTTCAAGAAAATAATGTTATTAATTCTTGTTAAATTTTGGCAAATTCTGTTGCATTTTTAGGAATTAGTCAAATTCTGTGAAATTCTTGCAGAATTAGTGGAAATCCAGTTAAAATATGTCAATTATAATTAACATCATATGAAAATATAGTTAACCTTTTTTCAGACAAAAAAAAGAAAACACCCATAACTATATTTAAATTTCAATATACACTTAGGAGAAATCCTAATCGAGAGGCAAGAATAGGTCAGACTTCACTGCATAATGTATTTCGTATGGACTGTAATGTAAGATAAGCTGACTTACAGACTGAATTCTCGATTAGGAATTCTCTTAAGTGTATTTATAATGATTTCAAAATACACTCCACTATACCCCCTTTGGTTTTAAGTATCTTATCAATAACCCATACCCGCTTACTTGAAGTTCATAGGGATTCACTACCATTGAAGCCAGATATGTCTTTACCTTTTTAACCGTTGAATTATTCGCGTAGAAACAGTAAATCGCCTTTCAGGTATCTCTAATCAATAGAGATATTAATCTATAATAGACTGTGAATATGACTAAAATTATATGAAATAAATTAAATGAAACTTATAATAGATAGTTAAACTGATTGTATATTTTTACAAAAAGAAATAGTCTCTACAAAGATTCGAACCAGCTACCTCTGGCACTATAGGCGTATGTTCTATACATTAGATCATGGTCAGTTTTTTCAGAAATGTGGTAAATTTTCTATTTGTGGTCATTAACATCTAAATCTCACGCGAGACATACGTCATATAAATTACAGTAAAATCAAGTAGAGTCAAACTTTAAATAATTATTTTGACCAGATCAATTTAGTATTGACATAAATATCTATTTTTACAAATATCAGCTGAACATGAAGATTATTTCTGGCCAAAAAATCCATGCTAATGACCAAATCTAAAGTCTCACTCATTGAAAAATTGCTGTCCTACATGCAGGGTCATGCTGTTCTACATGTTCCTACATACAGATTAGATCATTCAAAAGAGGACTGACGGTAGGCTTAATTCTTACTCATTAGCTTTGAGTTTTTATATTAGATTAATCTTTAACCGAAAGATTGATATCAAATAAATCAAAATAAAAAAATTGATACAATGACTTTCTATGAAAGACTAGATGTTCATTCAAATTAACATTTTGTCTATCGGTCACAGTTTAGTCAAACATAAAAACTCAAAGCCAATAATTAAGAATCAAGCTTACCGTCCGTCCTCTTTTGAATGATCAAAGCTATATGTTCCTACACATTTTTTCAATGAACACAAATTTGAGCCCATATCAGACGTTGAGACAACTACTCTTTGTTCGTTCATTTTTATCATTTCAAATCAAATAAAGATTTGATACTAATAAAGCGCCTAGTTCCCTTAAAAAATTAGGAATGATTTTTATGATAACTCATTTACGATGGGGTGTCCCCTAAAGCAAGCCTCTAAATCCTCGGGACCCGCATCTTGCCATCTATGATTGTGTGATCAAATATAGTCTGCTTTAAATTTAAATTAAATTGATAGATCGATATATTATTTGAGCAAACTAGCCATTATTGTAACCATGGTAGTGAAAAGGTAAAATCAAATTAACGAATATTTCCTAAACTTAATCTAAAACCAATTAATACAAATTGAATTTAACAGGAAAAAGAACATTTATGAGTTTTCTATAAAATAAATTTTTAATAAGCTTAGATATAGTAAATTGAATTATCGTGTGATCCTTAAATTTTTAAGCTTCAAATATTTTTTCAAGTATTTATATTATACAAATCAACACGATGGTTTATTTTGTGAATATATGTTTTTAAAATTCCTTCTATAATAATGGCTATTAATTTTAGCACTTACACATTTCAAATATTTATCTAATTAAATATTTATCCAACAATAAAAATTATAAAACCAGCATACCAAGATGGAGGAAAGAATTAATCAATAGATCTTATAAGGTTACATTTTAATAAATATATTTTTAACGTTCTGAAATTGCAGCTTAATCAGCATCACTTCGATTTATGTTCTAGTTAATTGTTTTTCAAACAATTTTTGTTTAAATTTTAAAATCGGCTCTCCTTATTTTTGTTAACAAATTTCAAATTTTTAATCTTGGTAGTTTTTCGTAAATTTCAATGTTGTCAAAAAATGTGTATAAACAATTATATAATACTCTTGTTTAAAAATTATTAAATAATCCAAATGTTGAAATATTTTTTTCCATTTACATCTAAACCTTTGTCATGAAAATAAAAAGCGCTTATGAAACCAATGTTCAAATTCGAAAAGTGTTTTCTTACTTGATTATATTAAAATATTTACCTAAATAGATAAAGCTAATTTTTAAAATTAATCTTTTAATAATAAATAATTTATTTAAAGTGTTATTAACTTGAAGAGTTTAAATTACATATTTAAAATTATTATTAACATTAAAATTAATGTTATTACAACTTGTAAAATTTTGCCATGCCGAACCTTTTCGTATTCTAAATACAAGCGCTTTTGCGAAAACCTATTACAGTTCTTAAATAAGATATAAAGATTTATCACAATATATGCTTTAAAAACTTTCCATAAGTTAAAATACACTTTAAGAGCGGAATAATAAAAATCTAAATCTCTTTCTTCAAAAGACTGTTTCTATGTATTTATATTAGATATTGATTTGTGAATATTATATATAAATATTAGCAAAAGAAAAAAAATTAGGAAAATATTCTACGGAATCCCAATTTTAAGTGAATACTTAAGAACAATGCTTCATATGATTTGATGTTGAGAGAGCATAAAAAATGAAATAGGTTGAATTTTGCTGAAAACACTTGAAAGGTTGGACAATTTAGAAGATGTATAAAATATTTTCAATAAAGTGTTCCTAAAACAAATAATTTGTACATGTTTGATCGACTGTTTTTAATGCATAAATCATGTACAGCCGTCGCCAATCGAATTTGCCCGTCTGAATCTTTTTCATACTAAATATAGTTCAATATTAATGTCTAATTTATGGCTCAAACTTGAATAAAATTTTTGAATTTCCTATTACTTTGAAGATCAAGGGTTAAACAATTATTAAAAAGTCTAAGTTTATTATTTAAGTTTAATCCAAAAAGTGAATATTAATATTTGACTACATATGGATAGTATAAAAAAGATTGATACGTAGGGCAAATTCGTGTTATGACGGCTGTATTTATGCAAAATCTAAAATGACATTGATGTATTTGGTTTAGTAAAAAGTTAGTTGGTATTGTTTGTTAAGAATTTAAAAATTTGTATGTGGTGGTATCATTGAAGTGAATATTTTATAAACGTCAATTTATTTAGTATAAAGACTGGTTTACAAAACCAAAATGTCCAAAATCTAAATATCCAAACCGTATTAAACAAACTAAAAATGTTTATTCCCAAAATTTCCAATACAAGATCCTTTGTTACGAACAAAAGGGACTGTTTTGTTCAATGATAACAGTAATTAAATTTTATAATCACATATAAGAGTGACCAACAAAAGTCTTCTATGTCGTGGAACCTTCTTGATTTGTCTGTTTCGAGAAATTGTAATTGGCAGGTCTAGGGTTTGGATGTTTCGAACGGATACGAATATTATCAACAATATTTTAGCTATAAATATGAACAATATTTGTTTTTTATAAGAGTAAAAATAAATTAATTTGATCTACCAGAGCTTATATCATTTTCCTGATAGCCTAACGGGGGGAGTGGGACACACACATGTCAAATATCCTAATTCAATAAGCCTGAATTCCAAAGGAATACGAGATAGAAATTAATCCAATAATATGAACAAAAGCAGAAAAATATTTTCTTTTGCCGAAAATAAAATGTCAGAAAAATTCGATTTTTTAAAGAGCTTTCTGTCGTTAAAGAAGAAGATGAAGAAAATAAAAATATATTTTCTTGTTTTCTAAATTCGATAAAAGCCCATAAACTTCTAGACTATAGAGATATAGAAGAAGTGTATTTATTCTATTGACAAAACGATTTCTGACTCACGGCTTCTTCCATTTCTATAATAGCAGAAGAGCAGTCATTCTGTGCTAACATTTTTTAATAGAAGTTACTCTTGATATTTGACATTCTCGACACTTTCTATTAATAATTTTCTTCTTTTTGTGGATTGACTACAGTATACTTTGTATTCAACTTAAACATCTCACGATCTACATTGTAAAACCGCTTTTCCTTCAAACGGAACAGGTAGCAGGCCACTTTTTACAATTTCATATTATTTAATTAATTTTTGACCGAGAGTTTAGTTTCAAAATAAAATAATTTGAAATAATAATTTTGTTATAAAGAGTTGCTATCTGTGACTACGTTTTCACTTCATAATAATATTTAGCTATCGTTCACTAAAGTGTAACACTAAAAGCTTGCCTAGTAATGATGAGTTTAATTTATCCCATATCAATTTTTTATTTCTCAACTTAATTTATGCAGGTTTATACTATAAATGTTATTTTCATTTAATTATTATTAATTTTCAAATAGTTTACTCTTTTAATAAATTGTCAATCATTAGCAAATTTGTGAAAACAAATTGTTTACAATTAAAAAGTGAGCGTGAATCAAATTAAAAGAGAAATGTCTGAGAATACAGTAAAAAGGTTTTTATTTGAACAAATTCTGAAACAAATTTTATTAGTTATTTCTTAATACGATTCAATACTATATTTTCAAATCAATAAACCAAATTGAAAATTATCTCCAAGTATATAAAAAAAGTCAGAAACAATTACTTTTAAAATAAGTTAATATTAAAATTTATGTATTTCTCTATTTATTGAAATGAACATTGGTATTATACTTATGTGCACTCAACCTAAGGCAGATTTCCATTGCTGACGAGTAAATGTCAATAACTTAGTGAAATACAATAAATGAAGACAGAGTGGGTCTGTGGGGATGCGAACACACAACCCAGTCTCCACTGAGAAGCGTGTTAACCTCTCGGCCTACGCAATCGGATAATTCGTTGTGTTGCGCATGATTTATGTGTTGAAATATATCACAACTTTGGATGAATTTAGGAGTTTTATTACATGAGCGATAAAAAAAGTGTTTAATTGCTTTCAGAATCAAATGTAATGCAAAACGAATTACATAATTCATCGATATATTGGCTAAATTTTATTGAATTGTTTTTAATTTTAGGCATTTCTTATAGAAAACACGAATAAATACTAAATATCTATTAAATAACTTATTAATTGACTGATAATTAAATTATGAAATGATTAAAACCTTTTAACTTTATTTAAAACTTAATTCTCTAATTTGCGGAACGCGCACTTTTTTAATTGTAATCATTATTTTCTCAATATTAATCATTAGTAAATGAAAATGAAAATGAACTCTGCTATTAAGTTGAGCACTCAACCTAAGGCTGATTTCCAGTGCTGACGAGACAAGTGAAAACAAGAAATGAACACAGAGTGGGTCTGTCGGGACGCGAACACACAAACCAGTCTCCACTGGCAAG
>JAQFXN010003133.1:0-11411 GCA_034693365.1 Liacarus xylariae | reverse complement strand
TTACGCGGGCACCCTAGATTTTTGTCAGTATACTTATTTTGATCCTAATGAATCATTAGTAATGATAGTTTAGAATTGAAAAAACCTCATTAATCATCACCTGAACTGTGACACTAGTGAGAGAGTTAACTCATGTGAAATGTGAATCTTTTTTAATTAAATTAAAATAATCGTCTTTATGTTTTTAAACTAAAACTTTACTTAACATTTAGAATTCACAGAAGTTCTCATAACTTATTATTGTATTTAATAACTGAACGATAACTGTATGAGAGTTTGTTGAACTTTTATATTCTCACAATCAGAGACTTGATTTGCAAATCAGTCAATTGGAAAATATATACACTAAAAGTGTAAATGTCAGCTATAAAACAATTTTGAATATTTAAGGAGTGAACAGAGACATTGCTTCCGGAAATTCTCAATACATATCTTGAGATTGAAAATATTTCGTTGAATAATCTCATCTAATTATTATTCAAAAGAATATTCGTTTAGATTCTTTAGAAATTCTATTAAAAATTTATATTTTGTGGAAATTTTCTGAAAATATTTATTAACCTTTACATCTGATATTTTGCCCCCATTTATCTTACCTCTTTATCCAAGCTTAAGCCCTAAAATAATTAAAAAACTTTAAATAATCAATAGATAAATCAGGGTTTTTGATATTTTAATAGCAAGAAAAGGCTAAAAAAGAAGGATATCTTCAATTCTTAAAAAATGCAGTCAAATTTTGAACTATTCCCACCAAAATTGTCCCTATTAAGTAACTTAATAATTGTCAATTATTTTTAAAGTAAAGATTTAATGTATTTCTTTTGACGACTTTAATTAATTTTCCAATTTTCTAAAAAATTGTTATTGAATTTTACAAAAAATACTAAGTTTTTATGTATAGAATACATTTTTTAAGAATTCGAACAAGATAGAATAATATATTATCTAAATGATTTTTCTACAGATTGACTTGTGATATTAAAATTGCTCCTAACAGAATTTAATTACCTAAACAGGCAAACAAAAAACCTCTATTCAAATGATTGTCCTGATCATTTATTAGCCTACAATATCTGACAACTAAATGTAATACAGCATTAAAAGGAACTTTATTTGATATCCGCATTAAGTAAAGTGTTTACACAATTGGTCAATAGAGAGCACATATTGACTGCAGATATGAATCGAGAAAAGCCTTCAAAACATAAAACTCAGACATAGACTGACTGACGAATTAAATCCATATTACAGTCGACTCTCGCTCTTATGGCACGAAAGAGTTATTTCATATAACTGTATAATTGCTATAAAAACGAGTTTTATTAGTTTTATTGGATATTATATTTGATTAGAAAGAAAATCAAAGCAATTGTATGTCATTTCATGGCTGTTATGAAATTGCGATTAGACATAGAGTAGTGTAGATGTGTTTGTCTCGCATACGGTATGTGTATATTATATACAAGTTTTAGTGTATGTGTAGAGCATTTAAAGCTATATTCAAACGTATGAATCATTTGATTACTCATTCATTGCAATTGTGTTTATGTTTTATTCGTAAATATATTTGACTTTTATTTTATTGCGTTTAGACTTAGTATTGAATGAATAAAAATAAATAAATTAATAAATAATTAAATAATATATACTTTAATTGAATTAATATTCGTTTTATTAGTCAAACAATGACTTAATTATTGAATTGATTTTGAATTAACGCTAAACTGAATTAAAATAAATAAATAATTGAATTGAATTGAATCCAAAGTATTGTCTCAGAAGTGATGCAAAATCAGTCAAATCTGATCTCTTCTTCGAGTGGTTCTCATCGAAGAGTTTCATCAAATTCTTCGTCGAATTTCAATAACAACAACAACACTAAGGAGTCATTAAAGCCCTTATCTCTGGCCGAATGCGTGTCCGACGGCTGTCCTCCTCCTCCTCTTGTCATTAATGACAAAGTGGTTTGGATCAGTGACAACGGGCCAGAGTTCGGTTGTGTCAAATGGTTGGGCAAATTGCCAGATGTGGGCAATGACTGGATGGCAGGCGTGGACTTTGTTAACGCCGTCGGCTCCGGAACGGGTCTATACAATGACCACCAGTTGTTTGAGACGCGTCTAAATCACGCCTCACTCGTGCCAGTGATCGGTCTTATGAAAGCACACGACTATTTGGGTGCAACCAATCCATCGATAGGACATGTCTTCAATGACAACAACACCGCTCCACAAAAGCCCAGAAGAACTAAATCTAATAAAAAAGATTTAGAGCTTAAATGTGATGACAAAAGGGTTTCAATGAATCAGTTGTCGAATCACAAGTCGATGCCATCGGAAGCGAATCCAATAGAATCTCATGTATTGGTCGGAAACACAACCCATAATAACAATTCATCGAAAGCCAAACCAATCAACTCATCATTAGTGGCCATCACTAACACCACTGCCAGTCCACTTAGCACTCATACGACGGCCGAAACACCGATTCCCATAACAACTCATTCTTTGCATTTGTCTGAAAAACAGAAAATCTTAGACAACGAAGCGTTCAATTCGTGGAACAATTGTTTGTCTGAAAACAATCCAACGCTTGCTTTGAATTCGCAAATCAATGGACTGACAGGACATGACTTCGAAATCGGTTCAGTCGTCGAATTGAATGTCGAGGGGATTTCCAGGTATGGCGTCGTTCGATGGATCGGACCATTGCCTCAATCGGATCAAACCCAGGAATCCAATTGTCTTATGGCTGGAATCGAATTGGAGGAGGAGGTGAACGGCTTATCCGACGGCACTTTCAACGGTAAACGATATTTCGAATGCGCGCCAAAAAGGGGTCATTTTGTACGACTGAGTCATTGCGTAAAAGACAGTCGATTTGCGTCGATGTCTGAACGCAGAAGAAGTGCTTTATTTGGAAGTATTGACTGCCCGACAGTCACCGGTGATGTACCGCCTCTGAGCACAATCGATGATTTGCAGGCCCTGTGCGGCAAAAACCGAGGCATTCAGGGCCACCACAACTCCTGCTATTTGGACGCAACCCTCTTCTCTATGTTCTCGTGCACTACAATATTCGAGTCTCTATTACATCGCCCCCCGCGAGGGGACGACATCCCTGAGTACAGAGAAGTCCAGAGAGTTTTGAAGGAAGAGATAGTAAACCCTCTTCGCGCCAACCTTTATGTCAGAGCCGATCGAGTAATGCATTTGCGAACACTTCTCGAAAAGATTAGTTCAGTTCGCGGTCTAACCAGTGAAGAGAAAGATCCGGAAGAGTTCCTGAACTTATTATTGAATGAGATATTAAAGGCTGAGCCGTATCTCAAACTTAGCTCTGGTTTGGAATCGTTTTTCTATCAATTGTTTGTAGAAAAAGACGAAAAGCTAACGCTTCCTACTGTTCAGCAACTGTTTGAACAGTCATTCCTGGCCTCAGACATCAAACTGCGAGAAGTGCCGCCCTGTCTGCTCATCCAAATGCCCCGATTCGGCCGACAATTCAAAATGTATTCGCGAATAATTCCTAGTCTCTATCTCGATATTACTGATGTGTTGGAGAACAGCCCCCGTCAGTGCGCTATATGTGGTCAATGCGCTGAATACGAGTGCAAAGAATGTTTCGGTCTATTCGGTGAAGGCCTGGACAGTACGGCCTTTTGTGCCAAATGTATTGATAAAAATCATTCGCACAAAAAGCGATCCAAACATAAGACAACAAAACTGTCGATTCCGGCGGAGTTTAATATGTTGAGAGAGCACTCGCAGATCCCAAGGATTTATATGGAATTGTTTGCCGTCTTATGCATAGAAACCAGGTTTGCATACATTAATTGATTAAAACAAAGAATTTATTTTAAAATTAAAAAACAAATTATTCAATCATTTAATGATTTGTTGCCATTAATAGCCATTACGTATCGTTTGTGAAGTGTGGGTCGGGTCCAGACAGCCCCTGGTGTTTCTTTGATAGTATGGCCGATAGAAAAGGTATTTTAATTATTTATATATCGTATTTATATTTAGAGACAACACAGTTATCAAATGTTGTATTCAATGAATTGCATATATTTCAGGCGAACAGAACGGCTATAATATTCCTGAAGTCGTGTCGTTTCCAGATCTGAGGTATTATTGTTAATGAGAATTGTTGTCTAAACTCACTATTAATACGTTATAACTAATTAATGGGACTGAATTTGATTCAGCACAACTAGAAAAAGCGCGCCCGCATAACAATAAGTGAAGATATTTTTTGTGGATCAAATATTGGACAATAAGAATAGTGTCTTGTTTAAGATTTATCATATATTAACTAAATAATTGAGTGGTACTAAAAATTTTATATCATATTTTATTTTGGAATTCTATGTATAATCCAATAGGAATTATAATAAGTTTTAAAAATTGAAATATTTTATAAAACCGAGTTTAGTTTTATGTAATCAAATTCTATAAGGGATAGTTCAATGCATCATATTTTGATAATTTATGTCTATTGATTGCACTCTTTAATTTAATGACCATTACACTCATAATTTCAGCCTTGTTGGGTCAGGAGTCATTAAAATATTTAAAATGTTTTGTCCAAGGCTAATTCAAAATCTTATAAGTAGGAATGTACTAGTTGTATTAGCCTCAAAGATTATAGAAAAATTTTACTCATAATTATGATCTTAAAAATATGAATTTTCATGTAAAATATTGAAATCATTTGTAAATTTTAGCATTTCCTTTAAAATTTCGTTCAAACCTTGTCCCATTAATTAGTTATAAGGTATTACATCCCTAAACAATTGTATGCTCTCGACTGAAAATACAATCTAGCACTTTATCCTGCAAATGATTTATATATTTAAAATAAAATTGATATGAATAAAAGATTTCAAAATTGATATACTGTAGTATTTATTTTAAAATCAAAAACTATATTTTACAACATATTTTGGTAAATTAAGGTTATTTATGTTTTATTTTATTATAATATCAAAATAATGATTAATAAACTATTACATTTACTTGAAAATATTTATTTAAAACTTCTTATTTAAAAATTAAAAATTATTATTTAAAATACTGTATATTTAGATATATATTTTAGTCTAACTATTCGATGGGTCTCAGACGACGACCTGAGCTGCACATGAATATTTGCGGTTTTTTCAATTTTATTCCATTCCTAACTATTTAAGACTTTGACTCTATTGAGCATAACTTTAGTATTCAGGCACCACTTTAAAATCTGTGCCGGTGCCTGGACACCCTTTTCACAGGCACCGATTTAAAAGCGGTGCCGGTGCCGTTTTAGTCATCGCCGCCAGAGTATGTTATTGAGCGCTATTGTTTGAGAATTTCCTTAAAAAGTCAGCGGGGATATAACCAGAATCACAAAATGTGAAAAATGCAAAGAGGGTAAAAACCCCTAAGGTAAGGTGAAAACAAAATTTTTATCTGCGGCGCAAAAGGTGATATGGAAGACATTTGTACTAGCTCAAAAATTCAGAAATCTAATTCAAATTTTAAAGGCATGCACTCCACATAAATCTCACTTAACTCCTTCATTGTCACAAAATTTTATGCACAATTAGTTATAAAGTAGAGATTGCCAATGAAATATGCTAATTCTATTTTTATAGAATTTTAATAGATTTTTAAGCATATAAAATGATAAACTGTTCCTCTTCCTCTGACCAATATTTGGTTAATTATTTTAATGTTTGCTTTAAATTATTTCAATTTGGTTTTCATGACAGTTTGTGTTTAATTTCTGCTTTACACAATGCAGATAATGTGAGCTAGTATAATTGTTGTTTTTTTGTATTACACTGTTATTTTGTGTAAAACAATAGAATTGAATTCCAATAATAGTTTTGACATTGGAATTCATGTAATAATCACGTAGCTATAATGTATTTGTTAAATAAATATATTAGCATAATAAATCTATTAAATTATAAAATTTGTTATTTTTCTACTCTATATTCTGAACAGTTTTAATAAACATATTTATTAATCATATTTTTTTACCTATTATTAAATATAATCTAATATAGGAATAAATTAATGTTTACTAAAGAATTAATTCTAATAAAATGTGAAAAAAATTTTAAAAATTTATTAAATAATTCTGGAACAATTATAAAAATAATATATCACATTTAACTATATCATTTTACAAGGTTAGTTTGCTAGTGTCAATGTGAGATTTGTTGATTGTTTGTCAATAATCATTAATAGAAGTTGTGAATATTATTTTGAATTTATCTTTGTCATACTATTTCATTTGTTCATGTAACATTTTTTGACAAATATATTTTACACATTTCTTAATTTTTCATGATTACTATGTTATATAACTTATGTAGATGGCAATAAATTTTTTTTATCAAAATTCATTCTTTATCATCTGTTTATCTGACGCACGGTCTCAATATGTATATCCGTTATGTCTCAATGTCTGGTTAAGTCATAATTAATCAGCATGCATATTGTCATTTACATTATAGTGATATAATATATCAGATTTGAGTCTTATTTCAGAAATGAATAGATGAGAATGGTAAGTGATGATTTATTATATTTCAGTTCATAAATTAAAACATTGCAGATTCAAGCTAATTCCTAATAAGTAATTGCTTAATTAATCTTCTATTTTTAACTATGATAGATAAGCATTCCAAAAAAAGAAAGCATCTAATACGTGTAGAATTATAAAAATCTGAGGATTACTTAAATATGTCGAAGGTCTAAAAAGCTAGGGGGTATTTTTTGGGGAGAGCCTAGGAGGTACATGTGAGGGTTAAATGTAGCGTTTTGCCAATTCTGGCTAAGGGGGTGTCCATGGATTTCAAATGTCAGGGGGTATTTTGGTCATTTTTCGGAGAAGGGGGTATTTTGACTATATCCCCTAGTGGCCATCACTAACTTTTACTTATTACTGATTACTGCGCCGTTTCCTAAAATATATTTAGGATGTATCTACGGAAGGCCTATAAGGTTATCCTCCAAAAACTCTTGCGTGGCCATTCCGAGCTGGACCCCTCCTTCACCCTTTGACTTCCCTGGCATTAAGCATAATACCTTATAATAATTTCTATTAATGTTTCTCCTAAATTATGGGCTAGAAAGTTAAAAAACAAATTTTGGAATAAACATGGCCTTCGAAGATAATTATTTACAAAAGTAAAAATTAACTATATACAGTTAAGAGAAATCCTAATGGAGAGGCGAGAATAGGTTAGACTTCACTGCCTAACGTATTTTGTATGGACGAAGTAATATAAGGTAAGACGACTTACAGATAAAATTTCGATTAGGATTTCTCTTAACTGTATATACCGTGAAGCATTTTCAAATGTAATACTATTATAAAATTTTATGTAAAACTTTTAATAAGTAAATTTAGAAAAATCTAACAATATCTTTCTATGAAACATGCAGATTTTTATATTCATTCATTCATTTTCATGAACCCATTTTGTATCTTTCGGTGTAGGCGTAGTTCTCGAATGTTATTGCTTCAAGTGCTCGAAGCACTTCGTCCCACTCCTTCTATAAAAATCGACGCATTAATTGCTAGCAGTGTAGTGAGAACAGCTGAGAGCGATATTAGTTGAAAAAATTCTATATAAATAGACTCCATTAGCTGGGCTCTGGGCTCGAACCAGCGACCTTTCGCCACAGTAAGGGGAGAACCATACCTACTGAGCTACCTCCGCTCTCTTATAAGAAAGATTTTTATATAATTACACGTAGAAGGATTAGGAAAATATTTGTGAAACATACACTAGCTTAGAAGACACTTTTTTATATACACTAACTATTGAAAGATGAGAAATCTAGATCAATTATATAATAGGTACAGAGCTTTCTCTCTGTTTACATATTATTTTATTGAAACATATCAGTAAAACCAGTGTTAAATTATAAATGTGATAAGTTTAGTAAGTATTGTGTTCTTATTTAACTTGTAGCATTTAGAAAAAAGATTAAGAGATTATTTCTATGTTTATAGATAATTGTCATATAGAGGAGTCATCTTTTATTATTATTTTATCATTGCATTAAACAACGCCAAATATGAGCATGTTAAAATTTATTAAAATAGTGACAATAACAATATTTTCTTTGACAACAATATTAATTCTTTACGAACACAACTCATTAAATGTGGATAAAAAGCCGCGAATATTATGTTTGGTCACCACAAGTCCTAATAATCACGAGACAAAAGCTGTGGCCGTTAAAGAAACCTGGGGTTCGAGATGTGACACATTACTGTTTGTGAGTTCCAGGACAGATGCCAATCTGCCCATATATGCGGCCCCGTGTAGTGCCGAAGATCACGACCACGTGTGGTGCAAGAATCGCAAAGGAATCATCGAGGCACATCAACGCTTCCATCATCAATATGATTGGCTATTCAAGACCGACGACGACACGTATGTGGTTATGGAAAACCTGAAGCACATGCTAGCGCAATATGAACCAACTGATCCAGTTTGGTTTGGCTGTCCGTTCAATTATCCTGGACAGAATAATTTGAAATATCATAGCGGAGGTAAAAAAATAACTTTACTAAATTAGCAAATCTTTTAAAGGTTAATTATGGCGGAGAAAATTTAAATAGATAGAATTTAAAATAACCCTTATGATAAGAAAAATTTAAACATAGAAGAGAACAGAAAATCTAACAGTTTCATTCAAGCCATGTTTATTATTTTAGCAAATATTAGGGGTTATTTGTAGTTATTTCTAAAATATATAACTTTTTTCTAGAGAATTCAATAATTACAAAATAATATTTCAAGTATAATAAAACTACTCTAGATCGCCTAAGAGTTTCACTAGATCGAATGAATTAATCTTAATTTTGGCACTAAATTTTAATTAACAATTCTTTTTATTTTACAGGTGCTGGATATGTTAGTAATGATTGACAATAATTTACATGTTTGTTGTTTGCAATTAATTTGTCTTGTTAAAATATAGTTTTGAAATTCTAGGTTTTGAGTAAGGAAGCAGTTATTCGGCTGATTAACTCATTTTCAGTAATTAAAAGAGATTGTAATGCCAGCTCAGAAGTAGGAGCTGATGATTTGTTCCTAGGCAGGTATGTACAAAGTTTATTGCTTATATTACAAGTTAGTAAATTCTTGATTATCTGCTATCAAAATTAATTTATTACTATAGTGTGATGTCATTTAAAATTGATATAACAATGTCTTTATATTAAATTACATCATTAGGATATAAATTAAACTATAAATCTCCGCTAAATACTACATCTCCAATATAACTGTATGGTGCAGGTTTATTCATCGTGAAGAAAATTCATCGTCTACTAAATTTGGTTATTAATTGCTCTATATCAACAGTATTAATTAATCTTAATTTAATCTAGGTTAGTTTAGGCTAGGTAAAATACTACGCTAGCGGTAGAAAGCTAATGGCTATTAAAGTTTAGCAGAATTTAATTGACTGATGAATCGTTTCACGATGAATTGACCTTGAAGCTTTTGTAAAGATTTAATTATCAAATTCGTAACATTGTTTCGGAGGCCGTTATAAAATTTGAAAATCACACATTACAAGTTCAAGTTTACTAAAATTACCTTAGTTTATTTTTAGAACTTTCTATAAAAATATAATAGTAGTAACGGTAATTTATTTATCATAAGCAGTCAATGAATGCAAAATTATAAAAAATTTCTACATTTAATTAAAAAACAATTAAAATTTGTATTAAACAAATCTATAGAATAACTAAAAAAAGTTTTTGTCACAGAATTTGTTTCTTTTCTTTTTCTCTCACATAAAACTGAATCTAATTTGTGTACTATTGTAAGATTACATAACAGAATAAAGCATATTTCTGCCATACTTGGTCAGTAATGCTACTCATGGCCAATGGTCATATTCTGCTACCAGAATCTGAAACAAATCCCGATTAACATGAACAGTAGTTCGATAAATAGGTCCTTAGCTTTAGAAGTAATACATTTTTAATAAAGTATAACTGTTCTCATATAGCCAAGAGTGGAATATTCCTTGGGTATAGCTTGTAAATATTGTGACAAACTGTTTGTAACATGCTCACTTCCTTAAAATAATGTTTGCTTTAATTTAAAAGCTGTTTCGAGAATACTGGCGTAAAATTTGGCGACGAGAGAGATGATCTTGGCAAACCAAGATTTTTTCCGTTTAGTCCACAGACATGGCTAAATCCACATGCGCCTTCTGTTTATAACACAACCGACTGGTTTAAGTCATATAGTGTCCATCACTACAAAATGGTATAATATTTACGAGTCTCTAAACATTTTAAATATTAACAGAATTATAATTTATTATTTAGGGAAGGGATTGTTGCAGCGATACATCAATTTCATTTCATTACATATCGGCCACTGATATGTATGTCTACGACTTTTTTCTATATCACATAAAACTTAATAAATAGTCATTTATTAAAATTAGTTATTTTTTAAAATTAGTTAATTATTATAGAATTGAAATAAATTCATTTTTTTATTAAAAGTAAATATTAAATTACAACTTATTTTAAATAATTTATATAACATGTAAAAATGGGGTTTGCTTGCTAATCGCTAGCACTAATCCGACTATTGCATTATGTTTTGCGGACATGATACTATACTATTCAAATTCTGGCTGCTAAATAAATAGGGGAAATAGGATATAATATTTAAATATAGTGTAGTTATTTTGTTGTTTTAACTGTACATACAGAATATTTAAATTAGATAAATCTAGTAGGGAATGATAAAAAAGGCAAGGCAAGGGTTTTGACTTGTATTTTTTTTGGTATAAATTACATATGTTTACAGTTTACAAAAAAATTAAAATAATTTGCACAAAATTAAATTTGTTTGTATGTATTCTTTTTAGTTATTATATTTACAAAAATATTAACTTGCCTCCTTGCACTTAAATAAAAATTATTATTTTTTAAAAACTTCGCATTACAGTTTGATAATAATCCTTGCCTTGGTATTTAATCACAATCGAAATCGGGGTATAATCAGTAATTTTATTAAAATAACTATTTTAAATTAAATTAATAAATAATAATAAGATGCAATTTAATTTATTTTTTTTGTACACTGTAATTATATGCAATTTATACCAAAAAATATAACTAAAAAACCCTTTCCTTACCTTTTTAGTCATCCCCATCTATTACTTAAAATTAGATATATAAAAATTACAGTTTTATACACAGCAAAATTAATTAGTTTCACTTGAACGCTGTAATTCCTTTACATTCCTATAGTCTGCAATGTGTAAAAATTCGCAATTCTGCAATGTGTCGATATCGTAATCTAACTATCATACAAATTAACTTCAAATTGAATAAAATAATACCCCTAAATATTTAGCCCGAAT
>JAQFXN010003132.1:0-11411 GCA_034693365.1 Liacarus xylariae | reverse complement strand
TATTTAGTTTTGTCTAATCGTTATGACGTAATAATTCAGATGGATTAACACCTTATTAAGCAAAGCATTATAAATTTCATTTTATTTAAAACATTATTACTGAATAATATATGGCATTGAATGCAAAGGTTGTAGACCTACTGCAAAAAATATTTTCCAAAACTGTAGGCCACCAGAAATTTTTCAGATTTTTTTTGACTTAGGGGAGGCGTATGGGATAAATTTTTGAAAATGTTACTCTTGGGCCTAATTTGCATTAAATCAGAACTTCAAAAATTAATAACTCGAAAACTTAAAATACAAAAATATGGTTTCAAATGGAATATTGGATGACTCAAAACCGCCAAATCCAACTTCATAATACTACTTATGCTTATTTTCTGAATATTCTGTATAATTTATTGAAAGCAGGGGGGTCTTACGCCTTTGTGATTTTGGCTGATACCCCCTAGGTCGCTCGCGAGGTACCCCCATAGCAATTTAGAGAAAACGGCAAAAGGTGTCGTTTTCGGAATATTCTGTGAAATTCTGTCTAAATTCTTAAAAATAACAGAATTTTATCAAATTCTTTCTAAATTCTTACACAATTAGTTGCAATTCTATTTTAATTAAATTCTGCAAGAATTTGACGTTTACCCAATACCCTCCCCCGGACCCCTGTCCAAAATTTGGACAAATTTGTGACTTCACAACACGAAATACACCCCTGACTTTTCAAAAGCCAATATCCCCCTCCTAAAATTTTTTCCTTTGCGCATCCCTGATTGAAACTCTTAAAAGTGATTAATATAACATAAAAAAAATTTTAAATGAGTTTTTTAATTAAATAATAGAAATTTAAAAATACCTTCCCCTGCATCCCTTCCCTGGTCAAATATTTACAAACTGTGATGTTACAGTCAGAATTATCTCTCTGACAATTCGCAGAAACAAATACCTCCTGGTATTTTGAGATTCGTCTATCCCTACTATTAATAGATAATTAAAACTTTATTCAATTCTTTGAAGGAATCTGTGTTAAGTTTAATTGCACTATAATTCTGAATTGCTATTTCATGGTTCTCTGACAAAAATAAAAACATTTTTACGAGATGAAACACTGCTTTTTCTCATAGTAAGAGTGAATAACAAAAAATTCTCTACCAATGCTCAAGAAGATTGCCCCATCTTGATCATCCTGCTCTTTTCAAAGTGTGTAAGTAAGTTCTTTCTGAAATTTTCAAAAGGTTGTAAAAATTAATTGCTATTATAGTCAACACTGTTGTAAACAATATGCCCAAGATCAATAGGTCCAGGAAGAAGTAATTTTTGGCTAAGCTTTGGAAAGGTTGTTGTCAGGGGTATTGTCCGTATTGTAGGTACAACTTGACTCTTGTAACATAATTTCGACTATTTTAACAATAATTTAATAGAATTTGACCATAAATAGACAAAATTAGGTTTTTACAAAATGTTTTATTTTTGCCAGAGGCTGTACCCTTCCCTTCGGCGATCGCTAGTACTCACTTTGCAACATTTGATACAACCATCGGATTTAATCATTGGAGTTAAAAAACAGAAATGCATTCTGGTCAGATTGGTGTTTTTTATCGTAAATTAATGCATGCCATTGATTCTATGAAATGAGACATAAAATAGAATGTCTCCAGGTGAGAATATCCTTAAAATGATATTTAAAACCACAATTCCTATGTAAGATTAAATTGAATTTTTAATAATTTATGTTTGCCTAACATTTTTATAACTTCAAATAGAAAGAGGCAATTCGATCACATTCGAGTAAATTCGACAATCTGCATTCCCTATTCGTTCTAAAATCTATTTTTTTCTAAAATAAAAATTCCTGCCATTCATTTCTATCATTTAAATTATATTTTTTAAGGATATATTGCGAGTGTGCCCTATATTATCAAAACTGAAATAAAGTAAAAATAAAATTCAAATACTGTATTGCAATATTGACAAAATCTTTGATTAACTCAACTTGCTAATTAATTTATTAATAATTCTTTGGCAGTTGAATTCTTATTGAATCATATCATATTTGATTAAAGTGTGCAAAATAAAAAAAATATATTGCGACAATCCTGGTTAAAATACAATAAATATTCTTTGGATCTCTTATCAAAAATGTATTCTCTCATCGTTGACATTGACTACATATACAATACCTTTTTTTAAAACTTAACACCTGATGTCAGCGCCATAAAATCTATCCAGATTAGCTATATGGATTAAATCTATATGGATTATAGCAATAAAGATATCGATTCTGATTAATTAGCATATGCTAAATCGATTAATGATAGTTTAAAGCACTAAAATCCAAGATTATTTGAGATAGATGGAGTTTTATAAAATAAAGTTAGACAAATAAATTATTTGATTTTAATAATTAAGAGATCGATTCTGGCTAATTCTCATATGCTGAATCGATTGGTTGAAGTTTCAAACACAAAAAATGATAATTTATATAAGATGGAGGGCGTTGTGGAATACATTGTAGAAAAATTATAATATTTGATTTTAATAATTGTGACATTGATTCTGACTAATTCGTACATGCAGAATCGAGTAGTGATATTTACAATCTCGAAAAATAAATATTATTTGAGATAACGGCCGTTATAGTAGAATTTTGCGGCTTTTCTAATATATCGCCACCTATCACTCATAATATTTTATTTTCTTGTTTGATACTATCACTAATCGATTCAGCATATGCTAATTAGTCAGAATCGATATCTTTATTGCTAGCATCGATATAGATTTAATCCATATAGGAATCTGGATAGATATGATAGCTGGCATCAGGCGTTAAGTTTTAAAAAAGGTATTGTATGTCTAGTATTTACTGATTTGGATAAACGAAGAAATAGGTTTTCGTTTATTATTACCAATTAATTGATTTTATTTTTATTTAATTTTCAGTCAAGTCATGAAATTATCTAATAGTCAATCAATCCGTTTTTGTTAATTTGCAATTTCTCGATCCAATGATAAGGCATTTGTTTCCAAGTGATTACGTCGTTCTAACTGACAGTCGATTATTTTTATAAGTATTTATTTTTAATAATAATTCTTAAATAAATATCTAATCCATTATTTATGTCGATTATAGAAACGTAAGGGGTGTATAGCTCAGAATATCCTCAGGATAAAAAAGTGAATCGCAAAAAAGCCAGCCTTCTCTCTCCCAAGAGTTTTCAGAAAATAGCGTCGAAGTATGAAAAATATTTTTTAAAATTCAAAATGTTTTCAAAATTCTTCAAAAATGACCAAATTTGGTTAAATTCTTGTAGAATATGTGACATTCTGTTGAATTGTTGCTAAAATAGATGAAATTCTGCAAAAATTCCGTATTTTTGCAATAGCCATTCACAAACATCATAAATCCAAATCGCCACTGGTAACCAGGCTGCATTACTAAACAATGTACTGCATAGCTGAAATACAATTCGAATTTTATTTAATAATACATTTATTGATTGAATACTATCTTTTAGAATTTTTTTATTATATTCATTTAAATTTAAAATTTCCAATAAATTGCACTCAAAGGTATTGAACATTAATAAAGATATTTTGATTGATTGGTGTCTACAGTAGTCTAATTTCAATTTATCATGTACCATTATCATCTATGTCTTTATTCCTTATTTATAATTAACTTTCTATAAATTTTAAGAAATACTTTCAGAGATAATAATTCTAAATATAATCTTCTGTTACTTTCTAATAGTCGTCATTAAGTAATTAATTATTAAATGACAAGTATTTGCGTCAATGAGTTCACTAGCGGTCAAA
Source organism: Liacarus xylariae (assembly GCA_034693365.1). Lineage (NCBI taxonomy): Eukaryota > Metazoa > Arthropoda > Arachnida > Sarcoptiformes > Liacaridae > Liacarus > Liacarus xylariae. Next base: position 7,604 of record JAQFXN010003132.1, on the reverse strand, counting down.
ACGTTGATTAGACAGTCGATTGTCTGTTTAGATAGTGTTTGGAAATTACAATTAAAATCATTGAAATTAGAACTAAAACTTTTTGTGAATACATTGAAAGGTTTGCCTAATAAACCATAATTCAGAGTAACTTTTCTCATATTATATTGGAATTGAATTGCAGTTTAAGAAATGTTTTCCATTAATAGAAATGATTACAAAATGTTTATAGGATTTCCTGTTTTAAAAGATAAGAATAAAAGAATTCGAAACAATTAAATACTTTGTTTATATAATTTTTATTTATAAACATTTGATATAATTCACAATTCATTGATGAAAGAGTAGGAATAATATTCAGTTCCAAATACAACCTGTTTTTTCAATTTAGAAAAATTTTAACATATTTTTTGACTCAAATGGTTGTTCAGTCGAAAACTTTGATTTGAAGGCCAGTTATATATCAGTTAGTGTTATATCAATCCCTACTTTAATTATAATTTAATTCACTTTAATCGCTAAAAAATATTCGTTGCGAACAATTAATTAACTTATAATTTGAATTATATTTTGTTTAGTAAAACACAATTAATTATAACAATAACTACAGTTAATTAACGAAACCAAATGCCAAACATAGAGACGATTAACAAGTATTCAAAGAACAATTGATTTTATTTAATAAATTAATTATTGAATAAAACATTTTTGCATTCAATTGAATACTTGTTCTGAAAGTCGACTCTATTTTGTTAATACAATTAATTATAAACGACTAAAGAAAAGAATTTTAAATACGGAATACTTTGTTAATAAAAATTAATTTTTTTATATATAATTAAAGAGAAATTTGAATTTTGAACATATTTTAAGAGAAAAGAAAAGATAGCAATGAAGAGGCAATTGGTTATGGATTAAGAATAAAAGTACAGAACAATCACTTATAGTATAAGTTATTAATTGTTAGTAATTTACAAATAAATGGCCATATCTTTTGGTCAATAATTGTCAACTAAAGTGTAGGACCTGTACATTGATTAGACATTTCTTGTTTGCAACGTTTAAAATTAAAAAAATGATTGTTTACATCAATTTTAACTTTAATCTAATCTTTTTTATCATTTGTTTTTGTAAATAAATTGTATTTCTTATGACTTTATGTTTTTTATAATAATTGCATAAAATTGCAAAACAATTGCAAAATATATAACTTATATAACAGTGAATAATATAATGCATAATAAATACTGCAAATACTCTAAAAATTACAACAGAAATAATATAAAACAAGAAAATGATATAATATTAATAGTATTTATAATTATAATAATAATAATATAAATAATTAGTAAATAAAAACAATCGATTGAATAAAAATTCTTAAAATTCATTTAAAATGAGAGATAGTCTAAGAGTGCAATAAAATAAAGCGTTTTTGACAATTCTCTGTAGAATTTTGAACAACGATATGCCCAACCGGTCAGAGGTGTTGGACATTAGATCCCAAACCAATGTTATCTAATGTCCAATATTTTGATTTGATTTGATTGCAATCAATTGAGGCATTGGTCGCTATCCTTTGCTGTCCAGTCCTCCGATCGAAATGGCGTACAATTTATCGATTAATCGGAAGCAGACGTCTGACAATCGAATGGCAATCAAATGATGACATTATTTAAGACTAGATTTAACTAAAAATGGCTTAATTTAAAACCTAATAAAACATTTGTTTTCGTTGCAAATTTCGATTCGATTTATAATATAATATATGTTTCGACGAAATATTATATTTAATAATAATATATAACTTATATTAAGATATTCTGTAATTCCCTTTATATCACAGAATTGAGAACTTCATGAGAGTTTATATCTTTTGCTTTGATTGGTATTTAATTTAAATAATTTGAATCAATATATCCAACAGAATTGCACTTAACTTCAAGTATTCCGAATCGTTTTCATTATTTGGTAAATGCTTTTTATAAAAGTCCAGAAAACATGAAAATAGTCGGTATTTTCCAAAACCCAAATCGGTTTAGGAATTGAACGGAATATATGTAGAAATATTTGAATATTTGCGTCACTTTTTAAATAATTAGTAAATTATTTATTTTTATAATATATTATAAACTCTAATGCATTGGATTTCTTCATAAAATGAGATAAACGACCAGTTCTTTAAAATTGTTTTTTCTTTCAATCTCTCTCTTATCGACGATTAATATATAATATAATATTCAAAATGTTTCGTCAATAAAAATGGATTATTGTTTTTGAAACAACATCTGAGAGACAGACAGTTATTATCATAAAATAAACCGATAGAACAGTAATAAGTAAAATGTGTTTTAAGCTCAAAATGACCTGAAATTGAGAATAAAAATATTGATTAAAACATTGTTTAAATCAAGAATTGATTACATATACAGTGAATATTCCATAACTACAATATTCTGTAAGTGAAAGAATTGTGACATCAACTTGTGATCACCCGAATCACTTCCAATTACATTGTCTATTCTATAAATGCAAAACCTCCTGAAGTACAACAAACTGCTTATAACCTTAATGTAGTAGATATGGAATATTGACTGAAGTATTAAAATATTGATCAATGCATCAAACCTTACATATAGTGTTATGTTATTAACAATGAGATAAAACAAAGAATGACCAGAATTTTGATTCAAATAAAAATTGCATCAATAGTTAAAATCGCGGAACACTGTTTGGATGTCCGGCCACTGGATAATAGACTAAAGCAAACAGAAAATAAGGTAAAACTCAGTACTTGATTAAGTGAAAAGAGGAATACTTACAGGACAGGGGAACAAACGATTGATGCATTGCTAATGCCTGTTGATAGGCGGCCGAACCCGTGGGTTGGTATACAGGCATTCCACTCTTCTCCAGGGCTGGTCTTTTAGACAGCGGCACTACACCAGGAAATGTCTACATAATAGCGAAATCGTAAGTATTTATTCAATTAAATCATTAATTTTGCTCTAAAATCAGGCGAAAGCAAAGGACAAAATGTTTTGATACCAATGACTGAACCGATTCATTAAATTATTTTTACTGTCGTTTTGATGAATACAGTATTCGTGAATTCATATAACATTTTGATATTTAAATAGCGAAGAGCTATAGTTAGTTAGTTTAGCTGGTGTTCAATCATCGTTTCGATTACCGAGTCTTACAATACTTCTATTGAGTATCGAATCAACTCTTATAAAATCAATTAATTATTTATAAATGAGTTTGGATTCAACAAAAACATAACATTGTTTTGAGTTCTAAATACATAAAAATGTTTGAATTTTAAAATCTGATGAAAATTGAAAGACTTGTAACTAATTTTAAAAATAAAAAAACTTTAGACTTAAGAAAAACATTTGTGAGAAAAATTTGTTGGAATATATCCCAGAAAAACATAATCAAAAGAAACTAAATTTGATATATGAATGAATGAATAACAAGATCTTATCCGAAGAAAAACTTCGCGATTCTGACTCTTATGTCATACGCAAAGAGAAGAATAAAATAAAGAAATAAAACAAAAATAAAGTATTGTTTTTAACAGTTTAGACAAAACATTTAATCACTTCATTTAATGCATAATTAACGAGTAAATAGACTCAAAAATATTTAAATAATTGAAGTTTTTGTTTCGAATTTAAAATTAAATTAATATTGACGTTAAAACGATTGAATCGGTTTTGCTCTACATTTCAATCTTTTCCTTATTAGTCTTGAGTTGTTTAACACATTTTCACACACCCTTTAAGACATCTTATTTATTATTAAGAATTTGAAGTTATGTAGAGATAGTTTAATATAAGAAGAATTTAAGAAATATCGAGAATACGATTCCTTTTGAACAGTTATTGATAAATAATTTTAATACGATTTAGAGAATCGAAATAAAAGCGAATAAATATTTAGGCATTTGTCTGATGTATGACATGACTAGAATGGCATTAAATTAGATTCAAAGCCCTCTCTCATTGCATAAATCAAAATAAAGTAAAATAAAATAAATCATTCGTTTCATAAGTGGTGTCCAAACAATTCGATTAATAACTTAATGTAATTATAAAGTAATAAATTTAATAATTATATTCATATTTGGAAAACCATTTGTTTGAGAGAGCGGAACATCGATTGGAGACGTGCTTAGGGCTGAGGGACGGGACATGACATGAGGACATGCATTGATGACGACTCAAAAATATGAAATGTCTTAAAATAAATAAAATAATTGATAAAAACATAGGCCAAGTAAACAAACGACACCACCAGCTAATGCTAACTATCATAGCATACATCGATTCAATTATCATTGTATTGTCGTTTGAGTTCTGACACAAAACTGCGATTCCAGTCATTCAAACATTTCCCCCAAAGAGTTTGTGAATTTTCATTTCTGATCTGATTTCTCATATTTTCCTTAATTACTGTACGCCTGACTGACTGACTGACTCTTATTACTTGAATCGTACGATAATTTTGTATAATTGAGTTCAAAATTATTGACGAGTAGTGAGAAATAAATGTATAAAAATATTTGTGATTAGAGTTAATAAAGTAATTGAAATGATGTCGAAAATTATGTGCAAATGTTAGTCAGACTGAGACCACCGAATAGTGAGATTTGAGCGCAGTTTTGGTCGAAACCCAGCGGACAAGGCTTGCATAGAGCACTTAGAAGAGCCCCAAAGAGCCCCCGACCACAACCTAACAAATGAGAAGACATGCAGAAATGAAAGCAAAGCGCATATTAACAGTAGCCAAGAGCCGATATACCATAACAAACTCGTTTTCTGCGGGATCTCGCGTTCGTTTCTTTCCAGCAGTCGGTAAGGCAGCCAACGATACAGCCGACGGAACAGCCGAGTCATACGATTGAACGTGCGATGCGGACGGCTATCAAATGTTATTTAACGTGAAGTAAATTTGTGGACATTTGTGGTGTGATATGAATCAAATGGAAAACGTGTCAAAAGGCAGGTTGGGATCAAATTATTTAACAATAATGTCCAGAGCGGGTGCATTACAATAGCATAAAGCAGTCAGAGGTCACCACAGCCAGCATTAAAGCGGCCAATAATACATTCAAAAGGAACCGAAAAAGAAATGATTAAAATTAATAATTTAGACGTTTAGTGATTAATCTTCTTTCAGCTCATCTTCAGAGGACATGCATTTATTGCTTGATTAAAGTACCGCTAATTTGTTATTTATATATCGGACTATAAAATGTATTTCAATTTATTGATCAGTTTTGGCCAAATCTGTTCTTTCATACCATTGCTTACTCATGACATCGACTTTTTGTTGGGTTTGAGGATTGAAAATACACTCTAAACAGTTGAGGACAGGTCTAACTCTTTAGTTAGTTCACTAAAATTAGGACTGATATGTAAGGCAACGACTAAATCGCGAAATACAGTTAGAGAAGTGATGGTCTGATTAGAGCTAAAGTGTCAAACATTTAAATCCTCTTAATTCCCAAACACGAGTCATGACTTTCCCATTATTTAACAAAAGTATAGCCGCAGTATTGCAACAAATGCATGAATACATTAGGGGCCAAATAGCTTCCTACCAGAGCAGCAGAGTTTGCCCGGCTTTGGGCGGCCTTAAGCTGTGCTTGCAGATGCGGCGGGGGGTGCAAATATCGGCACTGTTCACGAGAACAACGGCCTTTGACGAAATCCATACAGACCGTTACGACGCCATCACTCGCATCCACCTGGACCTGATCGGGCGGGTGTGCGAACCGACACTCGGACTCCGCTCGCTTACAATTGCCCCTTTGGAACTCACGGCAAACCTGATGACAAAAATAGCTTTTAATTAATTCATGTGTATTGCATATGTGGACGACCATAAAGCTTAGGCATAAGGGCTTTCTCTCTCATTACAATTAGCCTTAAGTGCTCCGGCATAGAAAGGTAGGGCTATTTTAGTTTAGTTTTGAATCTTATGATTCAAAGCTGGGCTTTGGGAAAGAAATTTGTCAAAAATATATATGCGCTCTCTAATTGAGCACATGGGCATATTCTGGCCAACCATATGGTCATCCTTTAATGCAATCCATGAGAAGAGTAGTGGTGTATACCTCCAGACGGTCTGTGCGCGTCGTTTTGTGAGAGGCTATGAGAGTAGGAGTAGGAACAACACCATAGTTTGTCAAGTGATCAGCGGCTGACATCAGACCCGGTAAGACAGCAGTGGGATAAGCACCATAAGCAGAAGCTGACGCTACAGCGGGTAGGTTTGTAACATAACTCGTCCCCTAAAGACAATGCAACAGACAATAAGTCTTCGGACAGATTCCAAATTTACAATCTTTTAGACACAAAGACCGGACAATTAATCGAAAGCAGAAGCAATACTAAGGCTGTTATGCAATAGATTTTGGGTCAAATCTAAATGTTGTTGACTTTGCGACACATGTGCCAAAAGTGCCAAATTGTGAGCCGTCAACCGATATGAATGAGCCATCAATTGGACCCTAGCATACAGTCAACACGACTGACACCCACACACTTCACACCCGGCATAAGAAGAAATTGTTTAAAATTGAGCCATAAAAACAAATTTATATCTTTATGTGTGTCTCTAAATATGCAAAGCTCTGCAAAATTTTATATATATGTTAAATGAAAGTCAATATGTGTGAGCAGAGACTCACATATTACACACTTTGGGTAATAACTTATTTACGCTCTCAACAGATCTGATGCTCTTATTTGTTACCATTTATGAAAAGTATTAGTTTTATATTATTAGCGACACATAAACCACAAAAATATATTTTGAAACCAAAAATTTTATTATTAGTTTATTTTTGACTCAATTTAGTCAATAATTGAATTAAAAATATTGAATATTTTATACCATTTCTGGAATAAAACGATTCAGTCATAGAGTTTCGAAATAAAGTACGAAAACATTTGACAATTATTTGATAAAATTAATTCAAACAAATCTCTGGATTCAAAGCTAGAAATTGAAAAACAATTTGAATAATATCTTAACGTTTCTCAGTTTCATTCAAGTCAGTAATGATTTGATTCAATCTTTCAATTCTCTCCATTTCCTTGAGTTCCAAAAATAAAAAAAACTGGAATTTTTAAACCGAGAGTATATTTAAACATCTTTTTAGTCCCAAGTATTCTAAAGTAATAAATAACTTATAATTAATTGTTATTGTCTTTAGAATTCAATCCATTTTATAATAATTATTTTAAAAACTTTGACTCTATTTCTAATTAAGTCATTATTCAAATACAATTATTTTTTCTGAACGGATAGATAAGAATCTGTGAGTTGTCATACAGTACTGCACATCAAATTATTTGTAGAAATATTAGTTTAACTTGTGATCCAATTAACTCAATCTTTATATTACATTAAACTTCAAATTACTCTTCATTTCACTCAAGTTTACTATCAGTGATGACAATCAATAAAAGCTCAATAAAAACCTCAAACATAAATAGTCATATATGGCATTAGATCTTTGAAGCTCTAACAAGGCATAGGCATAGGCATAGGCATAGGCATAGGCATAGGCATAGGCATAGGCATAGGCATAGGCATAGGCATAGGCA
>JAQFXN010003131.1:0-11412 GCA_034693365.1 Liacarus xylariae | reverse complement strand
CTAAAATAAAGCACAGAAATGTATTCTAAGCACTGAATCGTCTGATGCATATAAAAGCCCTAAAATTATAACACAAAAACTCTTTTTCTGAACATGAGTTTACTTTTATTAATAAATAGAGAAAACTCTCATTCAATATTATTCGTAAACTGAAAGATATACAAAACATTTTGTCGGAAAAGACAATAATATAATATTTTTTTAATAATAATTAATTTATATAATATTAAAAATATATAGGGGAATTATTTATATTATAAATATTTCCCCCATATATTTTTAATCATAACTTCAATTATATTATTTGATAGAAAAATACAAAAATGATGTCCTGTCAATAGTATGCAAAGTTTCTAATTACACTTCTAAGAATATCTTGAACATTTATCAATATTATAAATTGGATAATAAAAAAGAGTAATGTCTAGTGTTGTTAATTTACCGTAAATCAAAAAATCTCTTGTATTTTATGAAATTTATAATTAATCAACAAATTCTGTCTTTCAGAATCATTTTCAATCTCTTTTTCTGATAACCAAAAAATGAGTTTTTACTCAACGTTATCGCTGTCGCCTAATTTTGTTTATTGAAAATGAAACAATTATTTCTGATTTAAAATTACTTTTGTGTATACTCCATCGGACAGTCTATCCAGTTTTCTACTTTATTTAATTTTCTTCTATATGAATTAAAATATTTTTTTTATTATCTTGTTCATTAATGTATAACATCTACGGTTCCCATTTTCAGGCCAATGACCAATTTATATAGACTTTTTTAATGTTCAATAGATAGCAAGTCAGTTATCAAGTTTAATACTAACACAAATAGTGTGGTACTGAATATGGAGTTGATCTTGATTAATATTAAAATATTAATAGGATTTCATTCAAATGTGTATTTGAGTTCAATTTTTTGAGATATGAAATTATATTTTTACAAAAAGTCTCAACAATCAAAAAATTTCTTAATCATTTTAATCTCTTAATCCAATAAATTACAATATTATTAATTTAAACCCCAAATAATTTTGATCATCCTAGTTTAACATCTATTAAATGATGAAATTCGATTACATTAAACCGAAACACAGAAAAGCGATAACATTATCGATAAAACTTCTAATGAGTGATCAAACAATTAAATCGATACTAACATTACTTCAAACTATTCTTTATAAAAACTATTTACTTTACTTATTTATGCTTTTTTTATAAAACATCAACTAGTAAGTGAATGTTTTCCATATGTTTGACATTGAATAATTTCTTTGAATAAATTATTGATTAAAATATTGAGTGAATTACAGTTTTAAAAATTGACAATGTCAAATGAATTGAAGTGTCGATTAATTTACAGATAAATTTATTAAATCTATTTGAATTAATACAAAAATTTATATCAGAATCGAAAACATAGTTCTTGGATAGATATAAAAAGATAATTATGAACTGGTAAGATTACTAATAAAAACTTTTATAACCGTTTCCTTCCGTTTGTATCGAAAAAATTTTAATCTCTCTTTTTCTTCTTTTAATAATATTAAGACAACAGTTGACAACATTACCAATCAATAGAAGTGTTAAACAAAATAGTATTAAATATACCGGAAAGTGTTTAACATTATGGATCAGATTAAAAGTTTTTGGTTGACATAGGGGTAAAGTACCGTTGATTATCTTCTCGTCCACCACTTCATAGTTTGTATTACAAACACATACATTAAAGGCATCGCAATATCTATTTATGTCATACGATTGACATTCAATCGATGTCTTACACGAAGATAATTCGCACTCCTCTGTATGATTGTTGAACAGGTAATTGGGTGCACACTGGCACCTATTGTTAACACATAGCTGATTAAAACTGGAACAATTAGTTTTAACACCTTTAATTAAATCACAATTATTTCCATCAGCTATTCCATCGGTTCTGTCATTCTCTGCGATAACTAATGTTAAAACAAAATTTAATAAAACTATTAAAATAAATGTAATGCAAAACTTCATTATATTTCTAATGAAATAATATTTTTGTTCAAATGATTTCTCTAATATCAATACTATAGCTCCCTTTGGAATCGACTAAATTGTAAGAAAATATGAAAGCTTGTCTTTAAATAACATTATTTGACATCATTGAGCCTTATATTATTTGGGAACACGCAAGAACATAGTTATCACAATTAAAGTTAAACAAATGGACAGAATAAAAATTGTGACTGACTTTTATAACGATATTTCTTATAATTTTAACTTAAAACTTATCTTCTAAATATAATTTAGTTTATCAAACAATTGATACAGTTTGTGATGTTATATTTAGTCAGGGATGTTCAGACTTGAAGATATCAGGAGGTATTTTGGTTTCTCTCCCATTGTTGGGGTATTCTCCCATATTCTGCTCAATGTTTAGTGGTATCTGTCCATAGGCGTAATGTTAAACACAATTTTTGCAAGGGGTATTCCGGGCTGGACCCCCTCTAAACATCTCTGTATTTAGCTCACAAGTCCAACTTGCTCATTGTTATTATTAATGGTGTTCTACTATTAAATATAATAGATAATTGTTCTCATAAATAGCTTATCATAAATTTCATAATTTTTAAAAATTTTCTGAAATAGAAGATCAATAAATGAGCAAGTACAATATAACACCAAACAATTTGTGATATAGATAGTGATGAGTTCGATTCTCGGTGGTTTCTGTAGGAATAACTATTTCAAACACTATTATAATATATGTTTGAAATGGATATTATTTTAAGAATAATTTCTTTTATCATTAATTTTTATTTTTGATTAATATTTCCATGTTGTTTTCGTATAAATCAATATCTAATGTTAATATGATATTATCAACAGTTTTTGACATTTAAATAAATGTTCTCCTATCCATAAATGTAATTAAACTTGTGTATTTTAATATTGCTATTAAGACAAATAATACTAATAATTAAACACAATGATTAATAATCATTGATTATCACACTGACCCATTTTAGCACTAATGCTCCATAAATTGTAAAATAAATAATGATTCTGTTGTAGAGTTCTTGATTAAATGCTCCTCAAGTCTAAAGACTACTTAAGATATAGTATTATATTGAAGTGCAATTAAGAAACAGCAGTATCGGGCAATCCTGCAATTATGACCATTGAACCGAAGAGGTTGTACTTTGTATTGAATTAACAGTTTGACTCAGTTCAAGACCTGATCTTAAAGTTTGTCAAATTAAACAAAAATTTAGTTTTTCGAAATAATAAGCATTCGATAAAGTGTAAAGCAAAACAATTTACTTATTTAAAAATGTACACTTAATGATGCTTATTTTAAAAATTCAGAATTAGAGTTTTTCTTAATTTTTGATAATTAAACTCGAAAATCTCGGATTTCGGTTAAAGAATTTTAGTAAAACTTTACAGAAACACTATTTGGACTAAGCTATATCGAATTTGTGGATAAAGGTTTCGCCTCTGTTATTGTAAGTCTAGCTTAAATTGAAATATACTTGAAATTAACATTACCTAACTAACAGGTTTTGGACAAAATGAAAAGAGCTTCTCACTAGTGAGTAGTGCATATGATTAACCAAATTGACCATTTCAAAGTAACTTGAAAATAAATCTTTCATAAAATGTTTTCCTTTCATAGAAGAGATGGCAAATTGAAAAATTCATCCAAAGTCCCATTCTTTTACAGCGTTGAATGATTAATTGACTGGCTTAGTTAAATAACCTTTTTCAATAGAAAACAAACGTTGTTTTGATTATCATTGACATATCATATAGGGTACAGATAAATTGGTATTATGTATTGCAGCTAGTTCAATTGTACTGTGAGGAAATCACAGGGATGTACAGAGGGTAGGTCCAGCCCGAAATACCGGAAAACCATTGATTGTGTGCGTTATTGGTTCAGTTCTGGGGATTCAATTTATACCGAAAAGGGGTGAATATATTGTGAGTGTGTGACACCCGTGTCCACTAAAACGGGACTATCGGGTGGTCTCGTAGTCATTTAAGTGATTGATCGCTGATCCGAAAGCGATACTAATTGGCTAATCGTCACCCACTAAAACGAAACTTACGGGTGTGGATGTGCTCTAACCCTAAGTCAACCCTACATACCCCTAAACTTTGATCAAAAAGTGGGAGAAAAATTCAAAAAATGGGATAAAAACCAAAATACCTCCCCCGACCTTTTCAAGTCTGGACATCCATAGGAAATCATATAGAAAAGAGACTTCCCAGCATTACAATTATAAATAATCCAGTTAAGATATGGTATGTGATAAAAAATAACATATTCTGATTATAACCAATAGTTTCACAATTAAATAAACTATTGTATTGTTTATTATCGAATAATTTTAACATTTTATATTTACTCCATTATTAACAACATTTAATAAATTATTAAAACAATTATTGTTTTTTAGAAAATTGTTTTGTTAAATGATATAAAAAAAATTTCGGTAAAAATAAATTACTTTTTTTTGTTAATTTAATATGTTTTCACTAAAATTTCTTAAACTCTTTTCATTGATTATCTATATTTTAAATTTAGTTAATATACAAAATTCTAGTATATATGCAAATAAAATTGGTGTTCACTGTATTAATGGTTTGAATAAATGTTTGGCTATTAATCAGGTGTGCATTGACTATAAATGTGTTTGTGCTTCCAATTATAGATACAATAATCAGACAGAAATGTGTGAATCATTTAGTTGTAAGACATCTAAAGATTGTCAAACATATGATTCAAAAAGATATTGTGACACAAATGACAATCAAAGCCAGTGTTTATGTAAAGCCGGGTATAAACCAAATGAAATGATTGGAAATATTTGCGTTAAAATTTCGACCACTTTTGACAAATTATGTAATAATAATAGCGATTGTAATGCAGACACAGAAAGATGTGTTGACTATCTGTGCAAATGTGCTCCGAATTATAGTTATAATGAGAATATTGGAAAGTGTTTAGTATTCAGATGTAAGCACTCGGACGAGTGCCAGACATACGACACAAACACTATTTGTTTGAATGGCTTTTGTAAATGCAATAAGAATTATGTGATTAATGAAAGAAATGGTGATAAATGTCTTAAGAAGTCCAACACTTTCAACAATTACTGTTACGATAGTATAGATTGTTATGAAGAGAATCAGAGATGTGTTGACTCTCTGTGCAGATGTGATCCCAATTATATGTTCAACAAATTTACACAAAATTGTCAATTCTTTTCGTGCAATTCATTTGAAAATTATTGCAATAATTCATTGTATGACACAAACAGAGAGTGCAATGGATTTGATAATTGTGTTTGTATTGCAAACTATGCCGAAGAGCTGTCGAACGGCAGGAAATGTATTAAACATTATAAATACCAATATTCGCGCACAAAGAAGTCAGCAAACTATACCGGCATATATTTAATAGGTTTGGCCCTTTTGATCAGCACTTTCATAATGAGTTGTACTCTATTTTACAAAAAAAGTTACAAAATAGACGAAAATAAACGAAAAGTTAAAAAATATGAATTGTTATGAATTCCAAACATTTAAGCCATTCTCGCCTATAATAATGGTCTTACACCATAATATAGATCAAGGGAGAGCTGATTGAGCCCAGTTGAAAATTCTTACACACAGATCATATCATTAATAGTTGAGTTGGAATTTATAATCTTTTAATTTTATTTCATTATTCATAACTTATTTTTGACCTGTGACTTATTTTTGATCGCTTTTGATATATAGATGATAATTTAAAATTAAAAGAAAATCAATATTAATTAATACCGTTTTCAGGAATCATGCATTGAATTTTCTTTATAATTGGTAAAAATCTGATCAATTGACAATTACAGTACAGTATTTTGTAAATTCAAATCTGTTTGATATGTTTAAGATATCAACCTTTTTGCTAATATCCTGACAAACAAAGCACCTAGACAACAATTAAAATAGAACTCGTTAGTCAAATATTCATTATTCGAAGGAGTGCTACTTCAGGGATGTGAGCCGGGAATACCCCTCTAGCGTTTTGTGGGACACCCCTAAGGATTTCCATGAGGTATCCAATCTAGTCAGATTTCAGGAAACGACGTTGAAGGTGCCGTTTTCGAAATATGCTTTCAAAGAGTATGACATGAACATGACAAAATTTTTAATTTTTTAAAATAAATCTAATTATGATAAAACTATATGATATTATGAGAAAATATGAGGGAAAAAACTATCATAAATACAGTATAATAGTTAAAAAGTTATTTACATTAAAAAATAATATATATCAGTTTCTTACAGTTTATAATGCATATTATATAAACCACATGAGATATTTTAATGATTTTATAATAACACTTAATTATAGACTTTACATTTAAGCTTATGGTGTAAAATCATACATGGGGAGCATGATAGCATTAAGCGAATGTAAAATGTAAACAAAACACGTCATCATGTAGAATTATATAGCAAATATTAGCATTGAAGCCTATGGCTATATAACTGCTTGCTACTCATGTATGTGTAAAACAGTATTCTGTCTGTAAATTCTCTGAATGTGAATCTATTGAAATTATTTGAATCCATTAAAAACGTAAACAAGTTTATTAAATTTTGCTTATTTTTTTATCAAAATTATACTGGATTAATAAGAGTTTAGTTTTAGATGTTGGCATTGAGATTAAAACAGTACAGAACGTAAAGTTTGGCAATAGCTTTGAGAGAAAACTCTGATTAACGCGTGTATAAAATATTGCTCACAAACATCATGTTTAAAGAAGTTGAGATATGAGTATTCAATATGAATAGATATTCAATTAAATTTCAGTCTACTTTCTTAGTGCTTTAAATTTATTAGTAAAATTGTAATTATTTTTACTGTCGATAGACATTATAGGGATTTCTGAAAAATTGCGGCACATTTAACATCATCTTAATTATATCTATTATACTTATAATATATTATAGCAGAATTAATAATTATATAAATTAATTATTAAAACATTCTTTTTACTAAACTTTACTTGATAAACATAGCTTATAAATGAACTTCACTTTGTATTTGGGTAGTCTTTGGTATCTCTATGTGTTATTATAAAATCATTAGTATTATTATTTAATATTAAAGAGTATTTAATATTATTATTAAAATATCTTGTATAGTTTACCTTTAAATTGAGTTTGAAATTTACGAATAGAATGCAACCTAGTTCAATGGTGTTTACAGATAAATTGATAATTTTTACATAAACTGTTATTATATAAATCATATATCATTTTGGGATTATATTTATTGGATTATGTAATTATCATTTATAACCCAAGACATCCTTTTTTTTATAAAATAGTTAGCGAGGGTAGAGAAATGATTATTTATTAAAAAAGCAATAAATAAACTAATTTTAAACATTAAAAACTCACTGTTAAATATCATAGAAATATATTTTTTTTGAAAAATTCTCTTCTCTGGACCTCGCTTGGCAAAAATTGATCAAAAGTCATTTTACCCTCCCCTGCATCCCCTTGGCTCTTGCGGAAAATACTTCTCCCTTTCATATCCGTGGTATACTTATTGAACTTATAAGTTCAATTATTACATTTATATTTCAAAAAATATAGTATACAATGACATTTGAAAAATAATTTTGTTTATAAAAGTTTAATTTAAAATGTTGTAATTTACAAAAAAAAAAAAAAAAAAATTCAACACAAAAATAAATTTAGAGAAAGGCAAAAAATATTTGTCTTTATTATTTCAAAACATGTACTTATATTGGAAACATTCGCACAATTTAAAACATAGATATTTGAAATTACACAATTATTTTAGCTTTCCAAATATTTTAATTCATTAATTTGATTGTCACCCAGTGATTCAATGATATAAAAAATTTAATAGTTTAACATAGTTTAACATAAAGATTTTTACGAGTTTTGATATCTGCAATAAATTATAAATATTTATCGTTTACTATAAACAAATTCCTCCTCATAATTTCACAGTATTATGGTCAATATATCAAAGAATTAAAGTTCTAAAACTAATATTGTATTATGAATTATTAAATTTGTGTTGTTTTTACAATTTATATATTATTTAATTTAATAAATTCATTGTAAAATTATGTAATCAATTGTGAGTAAATCAATTCAACATATAAAATTAAAAGGATTATACATAAATCAAATAAACTAAAATATGTTATAATACTGAAAATTAAAAATACTGTTTATTTAACATAGAAACTAAATAGTTCTTTGAATTACGGATTATATTTTATTTAAATAATGGACAAATATTTCAATTCATAAAAACGGATTCAGAAATATTATATTTTGTTAAATTTACTAAATGATTATAAATAAAAAATTTCAGCTTTTTCTCATTTTTAATATTCAATTTAAGAATATATCCAGCATCATTCATGAGATATAGGAATTTACATGTATAGTGGGATACTTTTTGACGATTTCAGACCACTTCCATGGCTGCATTTATAATGTGTTACTTAGAATTGATATTATTCTTTGATTTATCTATAAATTGTTTGTGAATCGGATTTTTAGAATTATTAAAAGTAAAGAATTGAATTCAATTTCTAATATAACCAACATTTTCAACGCCAACAATAGTCTGTGGAATTTGTGTTGCGGTTACTACTCTTCGAGTGGGACGTACACCTCGACTCAGTGCTCTAATTATGCCACCGATGAGTGATATAATTATAACACAGGGTACAGATACATATACCCAGGTAAAATTAGAATCATATGTGTAAGTCGTGTCCGGGTAAGGGAGTGGCGAATATATGCATTTATCCCCATTAGAAGTGTCCGCATAATAGTCGGTATCGCAGACACAATTACCCCCAACGTCGCAGTGTCTGTTCCAATCATACAACTGATAGCAGTTATAACCCAAAGTGGAGGAGCAGTCAAATGATTCACATTTTTGTGTATTTGTATTGAATTTATAGTTAGGACTACAGCGACAGTAATTATCAACACATCTTTGGTATGAATCAGTGCACTCGTATGAATGGTAACAATAGTTGCTATAAGAGCTTCTTTTGACACATTTGCCTCCCTTTTCCTCATTGGCCTCATATCCCGATTCGCAGACACAACTACTCCCAACGCAATCCCTTCTACTATCGTATGTCTCGCAATCCCAGTCATAGATGCACTGAAATGATTCGCAACTTTTGGTCTTTTGATTATATTTATAATTTGGGGCGCATTTGCACTCAGAGTCAACACATTTCTCGTTCGGTTGAGTACAACCACTGTTTGCATAGCATATACTGCCGTAGGTCTGCGAAGACTTTACACATTTGTTTCCATCGCTCTCTACATAACCATAAGCACACTTACAGAGACCCAGAGAACAGACTCTATTGCTGTCGTATTCATGGCATTCATACGAGTGCTCGCATTCAAAGTGATCACAACTGAATTCGGTTTTATTAAGTTTGTAATTGGGTTCACATCTGCAAACAGAGTCCACACAAATGGTATGATTTATTAATATTGAACAGTAGTTATTGTTAATACATGAGTGTTCCGCACATTTACCGCCGTTATTATAATTGGGTGCGTATAGTGGAGAGCACTTGCACTTTCCATCCGAATCACAGAACTTGTTGGTGTCATATGTTTGACATTCTGCAGATGTATTGCACATATATTCTTCACATTTACCCGAAGTTGTATTCAATCTATAATTCGCAGCACACCTGCAAACAGAGTCCACACAATTGGCGTTCATATCCGCACATATACTATAAGAACCACAGCTTTTTTCAACACATTTATGACTATTGAATGGATTTTCTTTATGGTTTGGATTGCATTTACAGTTGCCATCAGTCAAATCACAGAATCTGTTTTCATCGAATGCTTGACATTCTTCAGAAGCCCTACACATAAAGTGCTCGCATTTTCCCGAAATATTATTGAATCTATAATTTGTGGCACAATTGCAAACAGAATCGATACAATAGGTGTTCAAATCAGTACACATCGAGTCATCGTAACAGACATTCCTTTTACATTTGAGGCCATTATATATGTCTTTCGCATAATTGTCAGAACATTGACAGCCATTTGAAGAACAAAACCTGTTTGAGTCGTATGTCTGACATTCATGTGTTGAATCGCATTCAAATGGTTCACAAACATTGGTCGTAGTGTTGAACCTGTAATCGGGAGCACATCTGCATATCTGGTCAACGCATACCTGATTATCGTCCGCACATTCACCCAAACAGTATTGGGAATAACTTGAAATATTGCCAATTCCCAATGTCATGCTCATGCCAGTTGCTTCATCCGGCAATATTGGTGTGGTTCCATTCTCTGCATTTACCACATTATATAAAATTATTGCTAAAATTAATGATAAATTAAAAAATACTTTACTAAACATTGTATTCTATAAAATATTATTTCTTTTTTTTAAAAGTCAGATTTTATAGAAATGAAATTATAGGATTAGATGATATTTCATAGGTATAGTTGTATTTATATTAAATTTTAAAACTACAAAAACGCCTTAATTATTATTACAATTAGTTTGATTTAGTGAGTCATATGATATGAAATATGATTACTAATCGATTATGAAATCAATGCAATAATTTTCAATAGATAGATAAATCTAATCGAAAGCAGATTTAATGTATTGTCTATGATAAAGGCTGTTTTATTGATCCAAAAGTGATGATCAGAGTATAGACAATTTCGTAAATACGACTTTTTCCCTATAGCTCAGACTTGTCATAATTACGGAAATCTTCACCGATGAGTAGATAAGGATTAAAATAATACCTTAATTATGTTCCGAAATTTTCAAATAATTCCGAATAAATTTCCGATAATTAGGAAAAACATGAATTTAGGAAGAATTTTGTGGTAAGAATGAATAAAAATCATTGTCTCAATTCAAAAATTTTAAGAATTGTAAAATATTTGACAAGCAATTACTGAACTATAGTGCAAACTTTTATTTTTATAAATAGTCTGAAAATTTGATCTTGTCAATTGACTTAAGTTTTGGATAAATTTAATTTATTCTCTTATTTGCATTTAGAAGAAAATGTCCATCAAATCCAATGAGTTTTTTAGGGTTTACTTTTAAAATTGACAAAATCTCTCAAAATTGTTATACAAAAATTCTGACTGACTTTCTTAAAATAATTAAAATTTTCATTTTTTAATTCCGAACTGTTATTCCGAATTTTCAGTGTTTTACGTTATGAATTGAAAATTGAACCAAAATTATATAAATTGTGGTTCGCGTTAACAATCAAATTGGTTTGATATATGAATTCCATATATACGGCAGATATTCTCCTCGATTTTTATTCATAGCTGACTTTCATCAGAACTT
>JAQFXN010003130.1:0-11412 GCA_034693365.1 Liacarus xylariae | reverse complement strand
GAATCTTGTGTAGTTTTATGACCTCTTTCTAATAGGATTTATAAAAGCCATATTTTCGACTTTCATAACACCCCTTTGTTGCGCGCGCCGTAAATATTCATGGTGAGTATTTTGCAAAAATCTTAAAGTCAAGTGGCTATACCCCCTTAACTACCCCTGCTTATCCACTTTTATCAAATATTGCTAAAATATGTGTTAGTTATTAAACTTTTGTAACTGAATATGACATACGATTTCAATTTAATTAGTCAAAGTGATTATCTGACCGAAAATGACCGCCGATTTGATAATATTTATCTGACCGACAGTACATCACTAAGTATACGTTATGCTTTTGTCTTTCTCATATACAACCTTTTAATTTTTTATAATTTCACATGGCAATGTATTCCAATTTCGCTTGTTGTTTTTGTATTTTTTCCAGGGATTGGCAAATAGGGAAGGTACAGTCCAGTCCTGTGATTTTGGCTGATGGCTCGATAGATAGCTCGTAAGGTCACCATCCCTGTGAAAATTTTGACAAAACAGGGTCGTTTTGAAATATTCCTTGAAATTCTGAAAAAATAACAGAATTTTGCCAAATTCTGTGAAAGTCTTACACAATTGGTCTAAATTGTATTAAATTACATGATGTTTATTTAAATTCTGCAAGAATTTGACGATTGCGAAATACCACTCTTCTCTTCTGTAAAAAATTTGGCAAATTTGTGACATCACAGCCCGGAATAGCCTGGAATACCCTTTCCCTCGAGATTTTTTCATTGCCCATCCCTGTTTTTTGTCATTGTTAACTTTTATATTTTACCTAAAACGATGTCATCCAATGATAACAAGTCTTCTAATTCGCTTTCACTTAAGCCATTCTAATAACAAATATAGATTTAATAAAATTATTGTAAATTTAATAAAACAGTGTTAGAATCTGAATCGCCTATAAATTATTAACTCTTATTAGTGAAAAGTTTATTTATTCTAATATTGGTGATTTAATCTAGGAAAATCAAGCCACCATTATATAGAATTGAATTATTCACTTAAAGTGTTGACTGATTTTATGGCTGATTCACTATTGTTTAGATTTTGCACAATTATAAAAGCGTCAACAGACTAGACATCGGCTAATATTGTGTAGTAATAGTATGTATCACTAAATCTTATTAGTTCTGATGGGACGGAATAATTTTTATACAGTGCACTATTTCTTAACTCAATCAGTTGAACAGGGTTGATTGCGATATCTGTGTATAAAAGGATTGTATTTGGGGACATATAAGAGGAGGGATGGATGTGCATTGAGTTATCTCTTTCACCCTTTAATTATGTATAATTGCATGAATTGTTTGTGCCATACTTTGGATGCAGTAATATAGGAGAGCGCGTGAGAGACCAGAGTCTTCCCGTGTTGTACTTCAATGCGATCATAAAGTCTGAAAATAATATCCATTACTGTATTGGAGAGTAGAGTCTGTTTTGGATCTGAATATGATTTCCAGCGAATTATTTCGGCGAAAACCAGTTTTGCAAAAATAGGAAGAGAGCAGTGAATGATCACACTTTCGACGATTTGCCACTGTTTTGAAGTTAAATCACGTTTTTTTAATTTAAGCCATCGTTTAATCACATCAATTGCCAAATCAGAACCGAGTGCTTCCACTTCTATGAATTGATTCTTCTCTTCTATCATACGATTTAATGAATTGAAATCTTTAGAGTCTTGAGCCGAAGCAGAGGACACAACAATCTTAACATTGTTGGGCAACTGTTGGGTCAGAAACGATAACTTCATACTCGACTCAATATTTTCAGACAATTGATCGATTGAATCAATGAAAATAAAAATTAATTGTTCTTTAGTTCTAAGAAGAAGTTGTTTAAAATAAAATGTAAGACCTATTAAATCGTCGGGAATTAAATCGAAAGAAAGAGTAAAATTGTATGAAATTTGTTGACAAATACTCGTTAAAAGTGAAATCAAAGAAGAACTATCAGGTGTTGTGCCTATGAATCTTAGTATTAGAATAAATTTAGAATCTTTTTCAACCCATTCCTCTAACATTGTGGACGCTTTGGACAATAATGACGTTTTGCCACATCCACTGCAGCCGTGAAGAACTAGAGGTAAGTCTGAATTACTTTTGATATACTTTTCAATTGCATTCAACTGCTTATGTCTGCCTTCGAAGACTTCAACATTACTATTACATGAGTGCAAGTGATGTAGTATTTCATTTATCAAAGTTCCAAAAGTACTTCTATCTTCTTTTCGCATTGCTTTTCGCACTAATTTTGTTATATTATTATAAAAATGTTTACAAAATTCTTGCAGATATTCAAAGTGATCCATAGAATTGAGGCCTTGCTTTTGACTCCAATCAACAGTAAATCTGAATATTTAAATATCATAAATTATAAATACTGGAAAGTTATTTGGGAACATAGATTTCTTAACAATCCTTTATTTTCTTAGACAAGATATCTATATACTTTGATTTCATATTTTGATTATGATTTGACTGGGATTGTTAATAAATGGTCTCATCTTAAACTATAGACAATCATGCAGGTTTGGGTTACAATTATGAACTACACTACAATGCATTAAATATTCTTTATTTACGAATATGTGTTATAAGATAAGCTCTTTAGACATCAATGACCATTGTTTTAAACATAGGTTTAAACTAGGGATGGACAATGAACTCAAAGTCAATGGGATATAAGGTACTGATGAGCCTCAAAATCACAGGGGGTATAGAGTGAGGGTATTTTGTAATCGTCAGATTCCTGCAAAATTTAATTAAAAATGACGTAATTTACAGAATTTCGACTCACTTTGCAAGAATTTAACAGAATTTGATAGAATTTAAATTCTTACAGTATTTCTAACATTATTTGATCAAATTAATAAGAATCTGACAAAATTCTGTTATCTTTTAAGAATTTATACATATTTCACAGAATATTCCGTCGCCGCCATTTTTTCTAAAATATTTTGCCAAAATGATAAGGGGAGTCCTAATTTTTTTCATCACAGAAGCGGATACTTTAGTCATTTTTTTCGAAGACAGTATTTAGACTATCCTATCATTGTCCATCCCTAGTTTAAACATGTTGTATTGTAAATTAAAAATTTTGCAATGACTAATTTATAAATAGTTTTCCTCCTTCCATAACATTTCAAAACATATCAGGCTGATTATTTTTTAATTTCATGCAAATTTTGTTAGTACAGTAATTTTTGAAAATTAATAAAATTCTGTTGACATCATTTTTAGACTTTCTAACTTCAAATTAATGCATATTTAAAATACCTTTGGTGATGATGTATTTATATTTGTATTAGATGTTCTAAATTACATTGATCAATAGTTACTAATTAGTTTCCTTATTCATAAAAGTGTGTGTTTTACTGTATTAATGAAATGTGTCAGTTTTGTTTTATTATTGATTTGAATGCAAAATCTCTTAATTATATCTAAATTTATCAAGTTAATACCTGACCAAATTAGGAGAACATATCTTTTCAATAAGTCGTACATCTCTTAAATTAATTAATAGATTCTGTGCCTCTTTATCAATATCACCCTTTGCTGTGAGATCAATGAATTTATCGACGACACCGGTATATGTCGTATCGATTCTATTGATTTGTCTGAAATATGCCAAACAATGTCGCTTAACATTAGAAACTTTTAATATTCCGTTTGTTATTTCTCGTTCAGTCACTGATAGGAAAGATAAATATCACTTGAATTAAGAAATTAAATATTTTTGATGTAATAACACCTGACATCACATAATTGTGTTTCACATCTGCACTGATTTTCTGATTTTCCAACAAATGATTGGATGCCATTCGCAGCAATGACTGCAGTTTATATAGCGTTTCCCACCAAACACTCTGATCTCTCGCCTGAAGTTCAGGCGCTGACTATTAATAAGTTAGTAATAATTTATTTAATAAAACCAATAATTCAAAACTTATTTAATTTATATTTGAAAATTAAAAGAATTTTAATCACTCGATTCCCAAAGTTCTTTAAAATTGAACGAATCGGTTGGAGTATGAATAGAGAGGGAACGGAGTTCTTGTCTTCTTTATACCAAATATCAAGTAATTCTGATTCAGTGATATTCATATCCTCTAAAGTGCGTCTAAATAATCGAAACTCTTGTTCGTTAATAAATGTTGGGATCGGACGATAGCCATACCTAATAAAGTAAGACTTCCTTTACAACTAAATATTCATCATTTTATACGAAATTGTTTTACTTTTGTCCGAGAAATGCAACAAAATTTGGTCCAATTGATAGTCTCTGACAGTTCTCTATCTCTTTCATACAAAGTTCAGTAGTCATGTGATCGTCTGAATAGACAAACAAATTATGATATAATATATTAATAATACACGCATATAGTCATAGTCATAAACAGACATAAACATGCTCAATTCTTTTTATAACATAGAATTAGCCTGGAATTAAAGACACTTTATTGTAAATCGCAATTTATGACCGATGACTTCCTCAATTCTGATATCGCTTAAGGTTATATACCGGTACAGTTACATAGTGTATTCGTCCCTTTTTGAAATGAGGATTCATTATATTGTTTTGTATTCAATGAAAAAATGTTAAAATAAATTCTAATTTAAAGTAATATTTGTTAGCAGAAATGGCGTAATTTATCATCTGGATGGAATATCACTTGTGAACATTTTGATGTTTGACTCATTCATATAATTTCATATAAATTCAGGTAATTAGTGATTTCATAAATTTTTGAGAGAAATAACACTGAAATTGTAATTATTGCAAAAGATAAGACATTTGATCAGGTTCTGTTCAAATGTCTGTGAGTTCTGCCAATTTCTGTCAAATTTTATAGAAATTTGGTAGAAATGTGTGACAAAAGATAATCATATTCTCTAATCTCATTTTGCAATCGCTTAATATTTTATTATTAATCTGAAATTAGCAAAATATCCATGTACTCTCGTGATAGGTGACTCATTTTAATATAATGCAAAGTGTACCAATTGAAAAAAAAGCAGCGAGTATTTTATAATACAATTTTTAGCTTGCCTGATTATTCCTTGTAATATTATTTTTTATCAATTGCTAAATTAACATTTAAAATATGTCTTAAGAAGTCCATACCTGTCGCCTCATCTCTTACACCCCAACGCATATCTACAACTGAAATAATAAATTTTTTCCATTCGTTTATTAATAAATAATAGTAGTTTTTAAAAATTTATGCAAGCTTTTAAAATAAAAATATATAATAAAAAATATACTTTGAAATTCTAATCCATGCCTTTCTTTACAATACTCTTTTATTTTTGGATATACCTCTTCCATCAAAGTGTTTCTTTCGAGTGACATATCTTTTCATTAAATAAATTTCAATTTCATTGATTTTTAAAAATTATTTCAATAAAAAATACAAAGAAAAATATGGGTTAACTAACCCGTAAAAGTAGAACTCGTGAATATCCTCACTATTTTAGATCTAACCGAAGGCAAGCCTTTTAAACATCCAATGAATATATTATCGATAATTCTGTCGTCCATTTTATTTAATTAGAATATTTTTATTAGTATAATGTGATAAAATTCAAAATAAACACAATTAAAGAATATTCTGTTAAAGATATAATACTTTTATTCAGAACTTAAAAGTTAGAATAAGGGTTTCTATTCTAATGCGAAACTATTATAATTAGAAATTAGCATAACTTGTAACTAAGGTGTGAATACAAATTAACTAACATTTGTTTTCCTGGAAACCGATTTACTATCAATCAAGTTATTCCGATTATAAATGTTTTCACAATTTTAATTAATAAAATTACCGAATAATTAAATATTTTTTGTGGTACAAATGGCGAAAACAAAATTATAATATTTTTCTTTTATGAAATTAAATTTTATTTATAGTTTCTAAATATATTGAAAACATTCAAATCAAATTACAGTATTTTTAAAATTATGCCCACTCCTTTTTTTGGATAATGTATTTCTAAAAATATATAGAAAACATAGTTTATCTAATTATTTAATTTTCCTGGTTAATTTAATAATGCATTTTTATATATTAATCTAAACATGAATTGTCTTTTAATATCTGAATTTTATTCTGTGTGTTTGAAAGTTTTATTTTATTTAATTGTTTAAGATTATAATTATTTAAAACATGTGTTTAATTATACAGTGCTTGAAAAAATAACACCAAGAGATTGATGTAGAAGATCACCTATTGGCAAATATTTTACTTGCATTAAATTTAGTGGTTAGACTATACGAAAAAGGAAATAAATACATACATTAAAACTCATTGTAAAACATTATTTATAATAAATATAAATTAATTAAATTGTGATTTTAATAATTAAATAAGATTAATTTACATTATTTTAACAAAAGTCGAATTTTTAAATTAAAATTCAAGTTG
Source organism: Liacarus xylariae (assembly GCA_034693365.1). NCBI lineage: Eukaryota > Metazoa > Arthropoda > Arachnida > Sarcoptiformes > Liacaridae > Liacarus > Liacarus xylariae. The sequence continues at coordinate 4,955 of JAQFXN010003130.1, read as the reverse complement.
TGATAAAAAATAAAATATTACATGATTTCTATCTAGAATTTTACGGAGAATTCGAATATCGAACTCATAATTTTGAATCTCGAATTTTTTTCGATTTACAAATTGAAAATCCCTTCGATTTTAGCTATTGATACATCAAATCAACAGAGATTTCGATGATGAATCCTAAAATAAAATCTGTTTTAAAATTGATTTGTTAGTTTTTGATTAAATTCGTCATAAATTAGTTTTGTCAAATAAATCGAAAACTAACAAATCGAATTCATCTTAAATCTTAAAATATTATTTCTAATAAATATAGAAAGAGAGATAGATATTTCTAATATCTCAAAAAATTCACTATGAATAATATTTTACAATGAGTTTTAATATATTTATTTATTTCCTCTTTCGTATAGTCTAACCACTTTGAATGCAAGTAAAATACTTGCCAATAGGTGATCTTCTACATCAATCTCTTGATGTTATTTTTTTCAAGCACTGTATATTTTCCTTTAATAGGCAAAGGATTTTAAGGATAAAAATTTTCTGATAGTCTTTAATTAGAACTAATTTAGTATTGAATCTATAATAATCGGTTAATTTAAAGTTATCTACTATTTGTATCATTCTGTTCAACCTTCTGGTGAATTATCTCAAGTGACAGTAACAGGTGTTGTTCCCGTTTCGAACAAACAATTTAATACAGAATCATCAAAACCAGCTATATTTTTGCCATTCTTTAAACCACAATAATAGCTATAAATCAGTTGAATTTATTTATACTAAAATTCTAATAAAAAGAAATACATTTAGTTTTAGATATCATTTCATTTGATTGATTGCATTATTTTTCAGACAATTTTTCTTTCCAATGAAAAATCTATTATCTATTTAAATATAATTTATTAACATTTATCTATCAGTGCTCACACAGATTTACAAACATATAGACTGACTGACTGAGTCAGTGATAATAATTAAATCATAGAAAATAAAAAATTAGTTAAAACGAAAAATTCAAAAGAAATAAATGACGAAAGACATAGAGTTCTAAGTTATAACAAAACGGCACAACCAATGCTGCGATTAATCAAAAGTCGTGAGTTATTAACAGGTGCTCACAAGTGTTGCATTCAAGTTATTAGTTAAAAGTTTTTGGTTCTAATAATTTTACTTTTATTTCTATTAAAATTCAATTTAATTTTGAATTAGAAATTGTCTAAATATTGAAATGTATAGAAAATATGTGAGAAAATTGTAATTAACTGAATGCTGATTTGAAAATGGGATAAATAGCTAAATAGTATCTAAATATATAATAAGTTAATATAGTTGTTGAGAAGTAATTTGCAAAATGGGATAAATAATAAGCGACTAAATGCTTCTTTAACTACCATTATTACAGCGATATTAAACAATTAATGTTTGCTCAAACACTTCAAACTAACAGATAAGACACTATTCTATTGGAATGAGCTCTTCGTCTGTTATCTTCTGATATAAAAACTCTGAACTTGTCCTATAAGTTAATTATTGGCAATTTCTAACATTTATTTTGCAGTTCAACTTAAACTTTTAGTTTATATAATGTTACGACCGATCAGACTATGATATCTATTACTTTGGAGTCGTTTTATTATATCGAAACACATGAACACATGGGTCTCACTTATGAGCGCTTTGTTAAGTCCCTATACATTAAGTGAGTTATCGATTATTTTAGTCTAACTAATGAAATAATAAAATATTTATATTAAATTTATTTAATACTCTATTTTACAGCGAAAGGTAATTTATTTCCAATCATTTCAATCAATATCTTTAATTAATTATTTGATGGAATAATAAAATTATGTAAATTTCTATAAGCTTTCGAACTATTGGAACAATCAGTTAGAATCAGAAATAATCGACAATATTTAACAAACTAGTAATTGAAATTAATATGCAATCAAATGCAAACTAAATGCTAGTTATCTAAACTTATAGCAAATATTTTAAAAATGAATCTTGCTTCATTTTCTTTTGAACAAACTTAGTTTACTAAACTTATTTATTGTTTATATTAATTTATTAAGTAGTTAGTTATCAGGTCTTAAAGACATACTGTATTATTCTGTATATAAAAACTAAGTTTTTTTCGTAAAAAAATAACGAATGCTTTTGTTTTAAGACAACTTAAGTGGTTATAGGAAGTAAGCATTCGTTATAAAAATTTCAGATAAAACCGTTTACAATAAACATTAGTAATTATCACCTCTACAAAAATGGCCACGGAGTTGGGTATTCCTCAGAATACTACCCCTTCACTATTGATCTAGACAAATTTTACGGTGCGAAGAATATTTAATAAAATTTCTTAATTCAATCATTTTATTATAGTTTTTTAGAATTCTGTTTTCTAACTTCCCTGACCACCCTCTCTCCTCTCCCTCATACTAAGAATTTTTTAGTGTAAATATTATGATGAAATATTTCTACATAATATTCTATTTTATTTGTTTTATTTATTTTTATTTAGTAAAAAATATAAATTTTTAATAAACAAATTCATTAAATATTTTGTAACTAAATATTATATATTTTAGAGAATAGGTTTAACTGTATTAAAATCTATGAAACTAAATACAGATAATTGAAACTAATTAAGAGAATCTGGAAATTATTAAAAAAATAACAAAAATAAAATAAGATAATAAGAAAGTAAAATAATTCTTTGTAATCCAAACATTCGTGTAATCGTTGACTGAAGTGATGAAAAGTGAAAATCTTATAAAATGCTAATAAATGAGATGAGAATAAAGTATATTTGAGTACACGTTAAATAATAATGTTATTAAAGTAATTATAAGAAGTTATCTGATATAAAATTTTGATATTTCAGGTGGAGTTCGCAAATATGACAAATAGTGATAGATAGATAAATTTTGCAAATAGAGTATAATTAAACATTTAAAATGTTAATTTCAGCTTATTTTTCATATATTTATTTGTTTTGCAGAGAATTTCCACATTATATCCTTCCTATGTGTCACTCAATCAAGCATTGAATGATATACAAAATCAAATTCTGTTGATTTGAATATTGATTACCGAATCGATAATGTCTTAATGTAAGTAATATTGAGATTATTCTTCTGAATCTTAACTTTCAAGTTATTTTATGACTGTTGTGAGTTTTGCTGATTTATTCATTTAGAGTAAACAATATATTCGTTTGTATTCAAGTTATAATTTTTTCCAAATATTTAATGATTTGAATGATTAATATTGAATTCATAGACAAAATAAATGGTATTATAAGATATAAATTGCTTTTAAGCTAACATTGATTACAGAATTGATGTATACTTTAAAAGCAAATATTATATAATAAACGGATAAAACGATTTAGAAAATAGGGTTTAATGTAATTTGTGATACAACAGAACTTTATTAACAAACTATGTATTGCTTGGCTGTAAAACGCATTTTTGGCCAGTATTGAAAGTTTAATACATGTGTTCATATATCGAAGCATAGGGTGGAACCATTAAAAGTCATACTACGAAATCAATCACATAATGTAAGACAAAATACGCCACAATATTCACAATATTCTCCACGCTTTGGCTCTTTTAATGCGATGAACTGTTATACTATATAAATAGTCTTAATCCGTGAAATGAACCACACCCTACACCCTATACATACATTCTAAGCATTACTTTTCATTCAAATTCGATGTATAATAATGTCCACTACCCTAACAATCGATACCAACTTTTAAATATTGAATGCTTTGCACTTTTCTCCATAAGACCAATACTCTCTGGAGATTACTTCAAATTTTCATCAGCGCATAGATAATAGACATCAGAAAAATCAAAATTAAATGACTAAATGTTAGAATAAATTCATTAATATATTGTAGTGAGAAAGGGGTGAAAAAATTAAATACTAATCTCAATTTGATAAAATTTTTTTGACCAATTCTTTGAGTTAGAAATTATTGATTATAAATAAAATATTTAATCAAATTATCTTTTAATCTATAATTGTTTATTAATGCTATTAATAAGTGAATGTGTTTTTTGTTGCAATAGATTGAATGAGAAAATCATTGCTTAATATAACGATAAAAAAGCAAAAAATATAAAAGCAATCGTTAAGAGAATTCACTAATAAATGAGGAAAATATATGGATTTTTGTGTAGACCAGGAGAGAGAGAGAATGTCAAATGGATTCGTTGGATTACCATAGTTTGATCTATTATGACAGGTGTCAAGAGATGCACCTGCGGTGCGATCATTGAGAGAGTGTAGAAATTATTCACATACATGTGCGCTCTGTATGAAAAAAACTTGCGTTTTTGTTGTGTCGAACAAATAAGACAGAAAAAAAATAAATTAGTGAAGAATTGGTGAAGTAGTCTATTGGCAAAGCACTGACAAAAAAGTATACTGTAATTAGATTCGTTGGAACTGTAGTGTTGTGTAGAGAACTTATACCGGATTGCAGTCTAGAATAGAGTTAAGTTAAAAGAGTATCGATAGATAAAATAGTTATGATATAAATGCGGATACAGTGTAGTGAACAGTACTGCACATCAATTGTTTGGTTGGGTTTCAGTAAATATACTGATAAAGCGTTGGATGTTTTGGATGTTGTCGACACTTACAGGACATAACAGTGCACACGGGGTGTGGCATTGAAACCGAATAATGGGACCAACCTATGAATATGATGTGTTTGTCGCGTGTCTCATATCAACTTCATAGACCACAGGCACGCCCTGATGTCCCCTTCATTAGAGGCCCCATTCGAACAGATTATTGCAATTTTGCACTAAAACTTACTTTTAGAACATATATCCAACCGATCGAAAGCAATGAATGCTCTGCTCTATGCAGACATCAGACGATATAACTCTGACATAACTTACAGGTAAACTGATCTTCAATTCCAATGCTTATGCGTTGTATACAGAGTG
>JAQFXN010003129.1:0-11414 GCA_034693365.1 Liacarus xylariae | reverse complement strand
CTCCAAGAGCTGCTGCCTGTTGTTGCTGTTGTTGTGCCGCTGCACCTCCAAGAGCTGCTGCCTGTTGTTGCTGTTGTTGTGCCGCTGCACCTCCAAGAGCTGCTGCCTGTTGTTGCTGTTGTTGTGCCGCTGCACCTCCAAGAGCTGCTGCCTGTTGTTGCTGTTGTGCAGCTGCACCTCCAACACCTCCAAGAGCTGCTGCCTGTTGTTGCTGCTGTTGTTGGGCACCTAAACTACCAAATCCTCCTGAACCTGCTTGCTGCTGCTGCTGCAGTTGCTGAGCTGTCAGACCACCATATATTCCATAAGTTGCAGGTAAATATCCATAGGAAATCGGATAACCACCATATAAGCTAGCTAACTGTGCTTCTATGCCTCCTCCATATCCCAATCCTCCATAAATAGCTGCTAATGGTGCATATGGGGCATATGGAGCATATGGAGCGTAGCCATTCAAAGCAGCTTGTTGCTGTTGTTGTTGGGCTCCAAGTCCTCCAAGACCTCCATATCCTCCAAGACCTGCAGCCAGTGCTTGTTGTTGCTGCTGCTGCTGAGCTCCAACACCTCCATATCCTCCCAGGCCGGCGGCCACAGCTTGTTGTTGCTGTTGCTGCTGAGCTCCCAGACCTGCTCCGTATCCTCCATAGCCTGCTAGACCAGTAGCAACTGCTTGTTGTTGTTGCTGCTGCTGAGCTCCAACACCACCAACACCTCCAACAACTCCATATCCTCCAAGACCTGCAGCCAATGCTTGTTGTTGCTGTTGCTGTTGAGCTCCAACACCTCCTAGACCTCCATAACCTCCCAGGCCAGCGGCCACAGCTTGTTGTTGCTGTTGAGCTCCAACACCTCCAAGACCTCCATAACCTCCCAGGCCGGCGGCCACAGCTTGTTGTTGCTGCTGCTGAGCTCCAAGACCTCCAAGACCTCCATAACCTCCCAGGCCGGCGGCCACAGCTTGTTGTTGCTGCTGCTGAGCTCCAAGACCTCCATAACCTCCCAGGCCGGCGGCCACAGCTTGTTGTTGCTGTTGCTGCTGAGCTCCAAGACCTGCTCCGTATCCTCCATAGCCTGCTAGACCAGCAGCAACTGCTTGTTGTTGTTGCTGTTGCTGTGCTAACGGATTACAAACCGCATTATTTAGAAGACAACTCAAGAACATTAAAGCCAACATTGATTTAAATGTCATTTTTGAGTAATTTTTGATAATAACTATATATTAAAAAATATTTCTTATTGTTGGCGATAGAAGAACTAATTTATGACTAGTTGGCAGAATATAACTCAAATCAATTCAATCCATAAGGTTTCCTAAAATATAAGATTTCAATTACGTTAACGGATGTGATTTTAATTAGACTTTCTTATACTATAGCATGATGTTCTTAATTGGCTTAAATTCGACATTTTATGAATTAATAATTTAAAATGTAATTCAATATATATTTCAAAATTAACAAAATACTTTTTGTTACTTTAATATATTAATACATTATTTTATAAAGAAGAATGCAAAATTGACTAGATCTATTTATGCTTTAATTCCGAGAATTATTCCTAATGAGCATCTTAATTTAACCAGGACATCAACTCCCAATGAAATATCTAATTGAGTGCATTGCTATTATTAGAATATTATGACATCTATAATACAATGCAATTTAGAATTCTTATTACTAGTGATTATTAAGTTATTAATGATGACCAGAGAGTAGGTTATTGAAGTAAAACTGAACCTGCATAGACTACTATAACTAAATTAGTTTGTTTAATTTGAATAACTTTTTCAACTAATTTGTTATCTTTTTTCTATTTTTTAAATAGTTTTGATTATTGTTTTTAATATTAAAAATGTTAACTTTTATTAAGTTGTGATTAAAAACATTTTTCATTAGTTATTATGTGATTAATAATGTATAACAATTTATATTATCAGTGAATATCTATAAAATATATAATACTTCAGATAACATAAAATATAAGACAGGAATTGAAAAAAGTGTTTTATTTCAAGAGAAATGACTTTAATTTTTTTAACAAAAAATAAATTCATATAATTTAAAGCATTTAATACACACTAGAATGCGAAACGGGAATCCCTATTCCCTTCATTTTCCCTTCCCTTCCCACTCCCTCGAGGGAATGGGAAGGGAATGGATTCAAAGCATATCTGAAGGGAGTGGGAATGGATTTAAAGTCAGTCAATAAGGGACCCACACTTGAAGGGAATCCCTTATACAGTACAGTCACAGTATGTGTGTTGATTGACAAAGTATTTCATAACAGATTGAATGATTGATTTTGTTAGGATTGTTTTCAAACTTAGATTTTGTCACTTTTTAATTAATCATAAAACCTGAAAATATATCGTCTATTTATAAAAACTATTAGGAAATACATAGCGTACTGTTGACAATAGTGAACTTATCAGACACCCTATAACTACATGTATGTGTTAAAACAAAAAAACTCTTACTTTTAAATTATAAGCCTGATAGTTAATTATATTTTTCTGAACTAATTTTGTCAAAAAAAACTTGTTTTTTGTGAAATAAATAACTTTCAGATTATTAAATATTTTAAACAAATTAAATGTTTGGGAAATAATTTCTAAATGTTGTCTTTATATTCACTAAAAATCCAAATCAAATAAACTTTAAATAAAGTTAGCGATAGATTCGATATATTATTATATAAAAATATTGTTGAGATTCTTAAAAATTCTTATGTTTAAAATTTTTGTTGATTCCATGTCATTGTTGAACAAAATTTACTGCATTTGTTTTAATAAAATCCTAATTTCAATTCAGATTAGGACTAAAAATGTAAAAAAATAAAACAAAATAGTTATGAAATATTGAGTTGAATACTCTCTAATGAAATATATAACTCATTTGAATAGAAAAATAATTAAGTTTGAGGTAAAAGCTGTAAGAAAAATACATTTCTTTCTAAAAGATGAGAAACGATATGAATGGGCGACCGAATAGTTTTAATAAATTAATGAAAAGCTTGTTTTTCATTTGACATTTACACAACAAAATAGTTTTAATAAAATATTTATTATCAAACAAAACAATCAATTCGTTTAAATAAAAAGTTTTATAATAAGAGGACATTCAATTAAAACGTTCGCATTTTTAGGTCAATTCTGAATGCCCCTCCCCCTATGGGGGTTCGCACTTGGTGGCATTAAGGTATTTTGTAGATAAGAACGTTCACAAGATCTCACCCCCCCCTCAATTAAAAAATAAATTCACATAAAATATGCATAAATAATCAATTATTTAACAAAACTATTCTAATTATTACTTTATTTCAAGGTATAAAATATTTTTGAAGAATACAAGATTTTGAAGAATCAAAATTTATAACTTTTAGATATTTAGTATTTTAAAGTTTTCAACATCTCTATAGAGAACGTTCGCTTATTCCCAAACCTCTCCCCTTTATCGTTCGCTTTTGCCAGACACACCCCCCCTCAAATGCGAACGTTTTACCTGAATGTCCCCTAAGTAATATAATTATCTATTTAGATCTTTGTCCTAAACCCAAATCATGTATTATATCACATATACCCTGAGCATATGATACATGTATTAAAGAGATAACATGCGAGAAATTCTTTAGATTATCTCCGTATTAAAGGTTATCTATTTTTTTCTTCCAAAAAGAGAAAATTCTTATGAATAGTAAATTTTTTTCCCTTAAAGAGTGCAAAATATTTAAAATAAATTAATTTTGAAAAAAATTGAATTCAAATAAACAAAAATGACAGAAGAAAAAGACACGAATTATTTAAGAGTAAGATATTTTAAAAGGAAATTATTTGATGAAAATTGACTTAAGAATTGGGTTTACGAGAGATAGATAGCGAGTCATATAGAGTGTGAATGAGAGGGTATGTATGGCTTAATAGAAAAATGAATGTTTGAGTAAAAAGTTTTCTGGAGTTGTTTTCTCGATTTATAATTTATTTTTTTATTTCAAAAAAATTACAAAATATAAAAATTAAAACAGAATAACACCCAAAGCGAAAAAGTCGAGAGAAAGTGATCAGTGATTTAGTTGAAGTGAATATAACGTTGTTTTGGTGCTCTCTCTCACAACACACGCACACATATAGAGTAGTGGCGATCACTTAATCTGACCGACTTTGACCTATAAGCCAATCGAAGAGCACCAAACAGTTGTAGAACTAGGTTTAACAGGAAACTGAACAGTGCTTTTTGGACAGTTATACAGGTGAAACACTTGCCAAAGCATATGATAGGGATAAGGGATAGGATAGCGCAAGGACTCTCTCCTGAATTAATCCCACTGTGCCTATGTGTGTATGTGTCGTTGGCACAGGTATTTCTGTTCTGGAAGAGCAGTAAAATAGCTGCTATTTTAGAGGTTTATCACTATCCAACTGCTCCTCGAGTCTTGTATTCTGTGAGCTCTTCTCCAACAGAGCACTTGACTTTACTTTTATAATTGTTTTTGAATATAAGTGAAAAAAATTCGATATCTTTTGAGATCAATTGGTCTCTAAATTACAAATAGTTTTTTCATATGTTTTAGATTTTTTTGGTAAGTTTTTTATTTGCAATTGTGTTTAGAAAAAAAGGCTAACATTTCTTCGATTAAAATAGTTTTTGCTCTTCATTTGATTAAACAATGATTTGATAGTTATTTGGTTCTCATTTGATTCGTTTAATTAATTTGTTAGTCATTAAAATGCTTAATACATCTCTGCCATCGGCCTCATCCCCATCCCTGTCCTCCTCATCTGAATCGTCCATCGATTCATTACATACCTGTGGACAGGTGTTCTTCGATGGTGCATTGGAACAGATAGGATGGCTGTTTTATTTGATTTCACCCAACTCTTCATCATTTTCTTCACCACATGACGTACCCAACTATGAAGTCCAGGTATACATATCCAATATTTCACATATTCTTTAGATTTCTCAACAAAAATCATAACTAAAAGGAATTATAGAAAATTGTTTATCATTTCTTCTATTCTCTGAGCGCTAATGTGTGAATCAAAAGCATATTTGTTTTGTTGATAATTGTTTGATATATTTATTTCGGAAGCATTTCTACACTTTTTTGGGATAGAATTCTGTGCTTTTTTAAAACTTTCTTTTCATTTTTAATTCACTTCAATCAATCATTCAATTCATTTGTGATTCATTGAAAATCTTTACTTTGAATAACTGTAAGTACAGTAAAAAATAGATTATTTCATAACTTTGTTTTCAATTAAATAAAATTTTCTTTACTCTAACAATAAGTAAAACCATATTTAAAAACATCCGAAAAAATAGTTATATTTTTGTTTCCAACAAATCTATTGCTTATCTTATGAATTATATAATTAATGAAATTTTTCTATTTTTAAATCGATAATCAATTGTATGACAAATACAATACGACTTATCGATCGACATAACCACATAAATGTACAGATAATCCCGGCATTTGCTCTATTATTAAACATTGAACAATTGGTGCGTTTCTTCCAACGTAAACGTGCCTCAAGAGTCAGCGATATTCTCATCAATATTGGTGCCGGACTTCTGTTCGTTGTTATGAGGTTTGTATTGAGTTTTCAATTTTTGTATTCAAAAACATATTAAACTACTTAAAGATGATATAACTTAATATTGGGTCTCTATTCCAGAGTTTTACTGTTGGGAACTGTTCTGAATTTATTCTATTTCTTATACGACAACTATCGGATCGTTGACTTACCGAAGACCTGTGCCTCTACTTGGATAATATCCCTACTATTGATCGAATTTGTCTATTATTGGGTTCACCGGTCTCTGCATGAGATCAATATATTTTGGGCGAGTCATCAGTTCCATCACAACGCTGTGGACATAGACGTGTCGACAACATTGAGGGATACTATAGTCGATCTTATCATTTATGAAGTAATTAACAGAAAGAAGATTAATATTATTGGAATTTCAAAACTATTGCAAATAATTATTTGAATTCATAAATGTTTTAAAACTATTTTTCCTCATCTCTTATTCCAGTTTTTCCCAACACCACTGGCACTGATTATTCCGCCACCAATACTGTTAGTGCACATGCAATTCTCGCTTATCTATCAGGTATGGCTGCACACGGAAATTGTCACCCATTTGGGTCCATTAGAGTACATAATCAATACCCCCCGTCAACACCGGGTACATCACGGAAAGAACAGATATTGTATTGATAAGAATTATGGCGCACTCATTATGGTTTGGGACAGAATATTTGGCACATATCAAGCCGAAGAGGAGAAAATTGCTTTCGGCACTACAACAGAGCCATACCAGACATTTGACACAACAACTCTGCACTTTTACTACTATTACGAGACTTTATGGAAAAAGTTCAAAGAAGTGGACGGTTTGGGCAATAAAATGAAAGCTTTATTCTATGGACCCGGTTGGGCACCCGGTATGTTATATTTGGATTATGTTATGCATTCCATTTGATGGTAAAATTATTTTACTAGAATACTAAAAAATGTTAGATTGGGGGTTTTGATTTTGAAAATTCTTATTGCTAATTATGAAACAACATTAATATATTAGCATTTTCTCCTAGAATATTGTCATTCTAAAAAGCTTTTTAACATTTGGATATTTATGCCGGTGTCCTGTAATAATAGAGATATAGTTTATTGATTATTAGAACATTTGGAAACTCAAACAAACTATTCTGAAATTTGTATTTATTATTCTTCAGGTAAGCCACGACTCGGTTATGTAACAGACATTCCCGAAGTGGATCCATACGCACCACTGGAGCGATATGACCCATTCATACCGTTGTGGCAGATATTCTACTGTATGGCACACGGCTTTCTGTTGGCCGCCCTGTTCTATATAGTCACTGACCACCCATTGATCAAATACTCACATCTGAATGCATTGATTCTATTGTCTTATATTCTACTTTCGCTCACTTCCTTTGGAACTATCTTTGATCGAAGGTATGTCCCATTTGTTGGCATAACTTATACTTCGGATCCAATTATTCTTAAAACTTATTTAAATCAATAGATCAATCGCACCGTTGGTCGAATCGGGTCGTTGTGTCTTATTTTTCATCTTTGATGCCTATGTTATCAGCTCTTGGATGGACTCATCACTGCCACTACACTTGCGAGGCTTCACAAACACAGTCCTAACTGCTGTACGATTTATGCATTTATTGTCAATAGTATTGTGGCTAATGGTTTGGCTCAACAGAACCAATAGGCGCTGTAAAGAGAATTACGACAAACAACAGCTTATGAAAGAAGACAAGTATATTGAGAAATACCCGGACAATAATCACAGGACCGGTAGCTGTCGTTTTGGCAGACGTCTGGCCTACATCGTAGCCATGGTGCTCTCAGTTTTCGGCTTTTGGCTTGTATTTGGCCTCCGCTTCGATGAGTGCACACAATTTCTCAATCCATCTAAAGTCGAATTATAAATATATTTTTAAAAAAGTAGTTTTTAGATAAAAACTATGAAAAAACTTTTAGTTTTAAAATAGATTTAGAATTAATAATTCGTGAAAACTTAAGATTTTGTTTTGATGTCAGACAAAAGATTTCTATAATTTGTTTCATGTCTTTGAGATTTGAATTTTTTCAGGTCTATATTCAATACAATTCTTATATACGGTTTTTATTTGCTTTTAATTTTGCTATTAATTAATTTTATTGATCCTAACATTCAATTATGATTTTTTATATCCTTTTTCTGACTTATAATTATATTATTTCTTATTAATGATTGAATCGATAAATAAAAAGATTGTTTTTATTACATAAAAAGAAATGAAATGTTTCTAATTTTGTGCATTACTTTTATGATAATTCAATGAGAATTTTATGGTTAGTCAAGAAAGTTTGGATTTTCTCGAAAAGTCATTTATAAGAACACATTTAACAAGTGTTGACAGGATTTAAGTGATAAGACTATACTTTATGAAGTTTAGTGTACTTTCAAATCTAAGTTATACTGAAGTTTTATCCTTTAAAGTACAGTAAACACAGCTGTGATCTGATCTCAAATTAAAAGGAGATCATTGGGAGGGATATGGAGAGAGAGTTATACTAATTGAGGAAAATTTTGTCCAAAAATCTCTTTATTAAAAGGTCAGTTGAATCCGTTTTCAAGCATTTCGTATATGTAGTAAAGGACAGGTATTCTTAATATTTGCAAAATTCTTTTTGAGATTATCTCCCCGTTTAATAATGCTGTGGCCGCTCAGGTGCATAACACATATAGATTAACATACTGTAACAGATCGTCTTATTGATAAAATAAATCACTTGACGCACAGGTATTCTAAATATTTTGAATGTTTTCTTTTACATTTCAATTGCTTTAATTACAGAAAATACTGTAAAACACATTTTCTTTGGCCGTCACTGGAATAGAAGAGAGGATAGGAGAAAAAAGACAAGAAAATCTCCCTTATCCATCACTATTCGCCATGATCAGTAATTTTCAAAATCGTATATTCTCCTGAACCACACTATTGATTGATGCACTTTCTATAGAAAATATTTTGAAAGTTACTGGCCATGATGAAATAAACGATTGGGTGGTTTAAGTAATTTTCACAAGTAATCTCTTTTTACCAAATTTTGTCAGACTTAACACAATGGGTTGTTGTAGTAATCGTGTAATCAATTACAAGATATAATATCCTCAAAATAATACAATCGGTTTAAGAATACTCGTAGAGTAACTGTTGGTCTCAATAGTGGATTGCAAAGAGGATAGAGAACTACTCCGTTCGGTCTATCATTTTCCTATTGGATAGGATATCCGTGAGGGCGAAAATGCATTTATATTTGTTTTGTCTCCTTTTGACAGAAACTAAATCCCTTTAATTTTAAATAAAACCCATTATTAATTAAAATTATATATAGATGAGATAAACGGGGCTATAAATCATTGAATAGATTTCGAGAGTAAGACAAATATACTGTATATATATATCCCAAACAAAACCATTCTTGAACTTGAATTTTTGGAGTTTCTGGGGAACGAATATATTGGAAAATTTCTTGACTTTAATATAAATAGTTTATATTTAAACTACTGTTTAGATTATTTTTGGCTAGAACTGAGATTTCTAAATGGCCTCGCTCAAGGGCAGCGAACCATATTCAAGTGTGTTTATTAAATAGTTACGTTGACCTGGAATAGATCTTTTACAAATGATAACATTATAAAACATATCATTGAGAAAATTATTTTATCAAATAAACAAATTTTTTAAAATAAATAAAAGAAAAAAATAATTAGCATTTGTATTAAATATATCAAGAAATGCATTATTATCGCGTAATTATTACAAATTGAAACATGCAGCTATAATATATTCTTAATTAATAACTAGTCCATTTTTAATTAATCATTCTGCAAAATTCATGTCAGAGGGAAGACCCTATAACTAAACCAAAATTAAATTAGGAATTTCTTTAAAGTTAAATATAGATTGTTTGCTCGCTTTTAAGTTTACAAATTTGGATTAATTTAGTCCTTAAATTATTTATAATATCCGTTTTTACTCAGTCTTTGTCTTAAATCATGCGCAACAATTAAAGTTAAGCTACATTGATTTTGGCGGACAAACACAATTTTCCAAATATAAAAAACTAGGTCAGTGTTATCCGTTGCCGAATTTTTAAACGAAAGGGCCATGTCAGTAGTTTGTAGATTGTCAAGATATTTAACGCTATTATAAACATAAATTAGGCTAATGATATAATACAGGTCTTACCTTGAGGTTAGGGATACATAACCTGAACTGTTCTAAAGAGAGAGCGGAGTAGCTCAGTAGGCATGGTGGCCGCTCTACTGGGTGAAGGTCGCTGGTTCGAGCCCAGTAAGGGAGTCTATTTATTTAGACTTTTTTCACCAAATATCGCTCTCAGTTGTTCTCACTTCACTGCTAGCAATGAGCTCGTCACTTATTCTAGAAGGAGTGAGACAAAGTGCATTAAACACTATGACGCATAGCATTCGGTCACTACGCCCACATCGAAAGGTACAAAAGGCGTTCATGAAAATAAATGAATAAAATAGTATCAATTTTTACTAAAATGTTTTTCCTAGATTATGTTCAAATGATAAGATTTTCTATGGGATTCTTTTATATTGTTTCCAAAGCGGGTCCATTTTGTTATAAAATAAATAATATTATTAAAAATCAGTGAAAGGCATATTAAGCGATATGTGAGAAAATAAGAAAGATTTCTGGTATTGGAAAAATATCAGATGTGGTATTAAGGCTGTGATGTCACAACCTTGCTAATTTTAGGCTAGGAGATTCACAGGAAATTTCCTAATTTATAAATTCCTGAGGAATTTATTTAAAATTGACATAATTCAGACAGAATTTAACCAAAATATTATAAATTCTGTAAGAATTTGAGAAAACTTAATGAAATTAAAGTACCATTTAAAAAGATCAGTTATGTTTCTAGATTTTGACATAATTTAAAATATATGCCAAAAAATGACTCATTTGGTGCTGTTTTATCAATAATGATTTGGAAGGAGGGATATAATGCTGAGTCAGAGGGGATGGGTACTCGGGTCCGTATATATCACCTCCGCTTTCCCGGAATAAATTCTGTCTAAATAGTTATAAAATTGAGTTATGGAATAGTTAAAAATTTTACTAATTCATTCATTAATTTCGTGACCCCTTATTCATTCGGGTCTGAGTGGAAGGTCCGCAATCATGAACTTCCATTCATCCATATCCGCCACAACATTCTGGATTCCGGTATGAGATAAACCCATTCGATGGCACAACTCTTCTATGTTTGATAACAATGTCTTACTGGGTCTCCCTCTATGTCTACGACAGTTAGGCTAAATCAAACAGACTCTTCGCAGCACTATTTGTAGGTATTCTGAGCACATGTTCGTATCAACGCATATGTGATTTCTCAATCTTGAGAAGTAGTGAATTTAGAGATTCCCTGATGACTGAGTTTCTGATTCTTTCTAATATTTTACTAAAAGAGATTAAATTTCTACAAAAGTTTATTTCATCTAATATCTACCTTATTTTTGAATGTAACTATAAAATATCAACAATTATTAAAGAAAATTTGGTGAAAATCCTGAATAAAACAGAAATTTTCAACATTACTTCTTTAAATTACTAACATATTTAGTTCAGAGGTGGCTAAGTTCGGCCGAGTTAGTGATGCGGGTATAGGGGAGGTATTTTCAGGAAATTTTCTGAATGTGCTAAGTGGGTGAGGTATAAGAATTTTCTACACCTAAAAAATTCACAGGGGGATAAGTTTAAAATAAGAATTTTTTTGCCTGCCGCGCAAAAGTAAGTAGGGAAGTATTTTGCCCAATCTCAAACTTAGGGGGGGGGGTATT
>JAQFXN010003128.1:0-11415 GCA_034693365.1 Liacarus xylariae | reverse complement strand
CTAAATTAACTAAATTAACTAAATTAACTAAATTAACTAAATTAATTTTTATATTTTTTAATGTTTTAAGTAAAATTTTTGTAATTGAAACTTAAAAGACATTTAAATTCTTATTTGCATGATAAATGTATAAGGTCAAATTAGTTAATGCATTTATAAAAATATTGTTCAGGAAACTTGATAAAACTATAATACAAAATATTACAATTTCCATATTTATATTGGGGGTTAATCTGGATTCAAATCCTTAAGAGCTTTGATATGACCGTAATTAGTAGAAAAGGTGATTTTCTTTATAATGAACATATTTTTACTCACAATTAAAATTTTGTGTTTTTTCAATGTAATTTCGAAATATTTAATCTGACGAAATCCTAAGGTAAGGAAAAAATCTTAAGTGATAAATTCTGAGGGTTCAATACTGTAACATTATATGATTTAACTGAATTTATAGTCTTCATGAATTAATTAACACCACAATATTTAAATCGTTGGAAAACTTTTTCAATATCTAGTAAATAGTTGTTGAAATTATTCCTCGGCGGTGAGAGGCCAGCGCTCCCTTGATACCGACGGCAATGGTCAGATCTGTATTATATACAGTTGGATACGTTACGCCATAAGCTTTCCAATGATGTATATATTGTGGGGTTAATTAATTCATGACCTTCCAATATAAATTCAGTAGAATTATATAATATTACAGTATTGAACCCTCAGAATTTATCACCTAAGATTTTGTCCCCATATTAGGATTTCGTCAGATTAAATATTTTGGTCATATTTATGAATTAAATTTGAAAAATCATCAAATTTTAAATGTCAGTAAAAATATCTCAATATATTAGATCGTGATATTTTATTATACACTAGTTTCCTATGATAACATACATTTACTTATCTCTTACAAGAATAATAAACTAAATTTAATAATTATGAATTCCAACATTTATATCTTATCAGGAATTTTACATATAGCATAAATGTAATTTGACCCAAATATTAGTGACAATATAATAACAAAAATCTATTTATAGACTTTTTTTGAAAATAATAATCAAACTACTCATACACTTCAATTTAAAAAACACCACCTTTCATTTTCCAGCCCACATTCTCTACATTATTAGATAAAAAATAATTTCAAGAAATATTATGTCCATTTCTGTATGTGATTAAAATCATTTTATAATATATGAGGGTTTCAGTGTTAACCATAAAATTTATATATTTGTAATATTTAATTCACACCAATAGGTCTTTAATATTAGTTTACAGTATCTAAAAAGAATATATACAGTTAAGAAAAATCCTAATCGAGAGTTCTGTATATTTGTAATGTGGAAGACATCGTCCCTTTTTAAACTATAATATTGACTATTATAGTGTGTTAAAAAGTTCGAAATCTTCAATTTGATAAATATATCTTTGGTTCCCTTTGTTCTCATATACAATGATTTATCAAAGTTCACATGTCATATTACAATAGGTCGATACAATAGTAGAGTTTCTATCTTCTGTCCGAGTATTCCTAATAATTAAATTAATATTCCTGGTTAAAATAGCTTACAAATGTTTTCTGCCCATTTTCAAATTAATTTTCTAATTTATTTAAGCACCCACTTAAAATGCACTATTACTATTTTTTAATAATTTTCATCTTGTGTAATATTAAATGATCAGTTTTCAGATCAATTTATTTGTAATAATTAATTATGTTTTCCACATAAAGTTGGAGTACTATTTGAATTAATTAAATCGCAGACAACTTTAAGACACAGTTAAGAATCATTTTAAACTGGACGGACAAATGCTTGATTCTTACTCATTAGCTTTTAGTTTTTATAGTTTGACAAAGCTGTGATCTATAGGCAAAATATTTATTTGTATGAACATATAGTCAATTGTTGAAATATATTATATCAAATTACTTTTTAGAATAATCTGATATTAATATTAATCTTAAGTTAAAGTTTAATCTAATATAAACTCAAAGCTAATTAGTAGGAATCAAGATGTTGAACGTCCAGTTTAATACAGGCATTTGAATTGTTGAAGGAGAGACTATAAGTATTTCCCCCCAATTATGATTATTGAAGGCAGGAAACTCGCTTTAGATATCCTTAATATTATAGAATATTCTGAAAATTATAAAAAAAATTGAAAAATGGCTATTAATCCAAATATGCATTATGGATGAAATGTACCTATAAGGTTGCCAGCCCAAATCATACAGCTTATTCTCACATTTGGCAATCATAATTTAAATCAATAAAATATGAAATTTTGTTTGCCTTCCTCTGCTGTGAACCATAAAATATTATCAGATATATATCACATCCAGGGTATCAAATCCTAAATACCTTCTGAGTTTTTATTTTTACCATACTTGTCTCCTTTGCATCACCATGTTTTTTTAATGAATTTTATATAAAATTCCCTCTCCATTCCTTCTGAATCAGTCAACTTTGGTTACCCCTGATATATGTAGGGTTGACTTTGGTTTAGAGCACAGCCAGACCCGTATGTGCGGTTTGTGGGCACCGATTGAACAATTAAAGTAATACCGTTTTACATTGACCACCAACTTATATAGAGTAGGCTACGAATCGCGCCCTGTAGTCCAGTTTTAGTGGCTCACATAAACCAAAGGGTTGCACAGGTGTGACACACCAGCAATCTATATACCACTTTCTAATATAGATTAGATGCCCAGAACAGTCCAAATAATAGACACAATCAATGTTTTTAATTAACAACAGTTTTATAAATCATTCACGAAAATAAGGAATATAACACAGGACTGGGAATGTGTTTCTCATTAAACACAAAATAGACTCAAATTTCATATATAATAGTCATAACATAAATAATCTGAATATAAGCGCAAATAGTAATTATTGTATGTGTAGATGAGAGAGGAGTGGAGGCGACACACATTAACTCACGTTCTGATCCTCGCAAATATATTAAATTCAGGTGTCAGTTAATTCAAAAGTTGTGTTTTTTATCTAATGATCCCCACATACCCGGTTACATTTTCCATAAAAGTACAATGGGTTTTACCATCACTAAACTTACCATTACCTAATCACCTAAATCTGTAGTTAAATTAGCAAGGGCTTTGTCATTACCATATATATTTCTATACGATAAGAAAATATTTAATCACCACCAACACATCAGTTTCATTATTAGACTGAACAGGGTTTAATTGTCACCATTAGTAGCGTTATATCACCGAAAAAGCTGAAACTGTATAGAAGGAAATGACCACAAAAAAGCGTAATTCTTTATTAGCAGCGTGAACTAATTAATGGGTTTAATTACTTGTCACACCACCATAACAACTACATCTTCTCCAAAGTTTTAGTTGATCTTGATTATTGCCGTCGCTTCAAATGGGTTGGGAACATATGATAGTTAAATGGAAGTGAATAGAATGGGAATGGAAACTATGATAATATAACTTGATTATAGCCTACAGTGGAGAATCATTTTAAACTGAACGGACAAATGCTTGATTGATACTGATTGGCTCATTGGCGTATTAAATAGGATGGGAATCTATGATAATACAGTGGGTTATGAGCAGTAAAACGTGAAAAGTTTAGGTTGTCACAATCGAGCATCCGTAGCATCGAGAATTATTTTCTAATTAGATTACTAAAATTAGAAAATAAAGATGCCCGATTGTTACAAACTCTACTTACCTGTTTCCTTGTTAAGAAGCTTATAATATAGTCTCTTCTGGCTACTCTAATTGGATTTGAAGTAGACCAATCTAACTCCAACAATTTCTAATGTATCAAAATTCAATTAAATTGATTGATTAATATAAAATGATAGTTCAAAATAGCGCCTGCTGGGCAATTGTGAACTATTGTTTCATACTAGAGAAATACATCAAAAGACTAAAAAATTCTTACAAACATCCCATTAAACTGTTTCGTGAAAAATTATGCCAAAGGACCTATTTTGAAACACTTACAATTTTCTTGTTATATATATTAATGGTAATTCTTTTTTTTGAATTTTATTACTGTTTTGAAAATTATTATAAAATAAACGCAATTTTTTTATATAAATTTCTTATAATTAATAATCTTTAGCAAGTTAATTTTGATAATAAAAATGTTAGTATCAAGTTAAATATAAGCTTAATTATAATTTTAATCCATTTATTTAATTAACACAAATCAATTGTGAAAAATATTACAGTTGAGCTATAATCTGATTCTGATTAAACACTTGACTTATATCATTGATTATATTCTGTGGCAGTTGTATGAGATCTAAATTCAACACTCCATTAAGTATTAGAGAAACACTTCGAACAAAAATCTGTCTATTGGAATGTGTTTTGAAATATATTATTATATTACTATTTCTATTTTTATTTTCCTATTGTGCAAATACTTTTTTATGCTTATTATTACAATTAATTTTTGTAAATGTTAATTTAGTTAATATTTTAATACCCGTACTCTGGTTATATTATTCCTACTTTTATCACATCTGTCTATGTACTCCATGTGAAATGCGAGGAGTTCTATCGCAATAGACTTACTGTCACCATGAAAGGCGATATATATATATAGTGTATGGCATAAAAATAGCTTATAATTACACATGTTTTCTCCCCATGTTCAAATTAATCTTTTAAATTAATTTATTCACACACTTAAAATACACTGTTATTATTGGTTACTAATTTTCATCTTGCGTAATATTAAATGATAAGTTTTACTTTTAATAATTAATTATGTTTTCCACATAAAGTTGGAGTACAATTTGAAATAATTAAATCGCAGACAACTTTAAGATACACTGATGAATCATTTTAAACTGAACGGACAAATGCTTGATTCTTAATCATTAGCTTTGAGTTTTTATGTTTGAATAAGCTGTGAGCAATAGGCAAAATATTAATTTGAATGACATATAGTTAAACTTTGAAAGATATTATAATTATATCAATTTTTTGGAATTATTTGATATTAATGTTAATCTTTCGGTTAAAGATTAATATTATATTAAAACTCAGAGCTAATCATTAAGGATCAAGCATTTGTCCGTTCAGTTTAATATATGGAATTGAATTGTTGATGGAGAGCCTATAAGTATATCC
This sequence comes from Liacarus xylariae, assembly GCA_034693365.1. Lineage (NCBI taxonomy): Eukaryota > Metazoa > Arthropoda > Arachnida > Sarcoptiformes > Liacaridae > Liacarus > Liacarus xylariae. Next base: position 6,284 of record JAQFXN010003128.1, on the reverse strand, counting down.
GCCCAAACCCCAAGTGTGATCATTGAAGACATGAAACTCGCTTTCGACATCCTTGATATTATAGAGTATTCTGAAAATTCTAAAAATAACTTTGAGAAATGGCAATTAATCCAAATATGCATTATTGGGGGAGGGGGGCAAGATACCTATATGGTTGCCAGGTAAATCATACAGCGTATGCCCTCATTTGGGAATCATAATTTAAATCAATAAAATTTCAAATTTTGTTTTCCTTCCTCTACAGTGAACTCTCTGAGTTGTGAACAGATTGCTGAACATCTGACTCTACACTATTCTATATTTTAATTCTGTTTATTAAAGTTTGAAAGAATAGATAAAATAATATCGTTTAAAAAAATACTAACATTTACTTTGCTAGATACAATTGCATAAAACACATAGTTTACCCGCTAAAGGGAGGAGGGGGGTTGCAAGTTGCAAATTTGTAAAAGCAATGTCAAATACGAAAATAAGTTTCATTTTTATAGTAAATAATTTGAAAAATTAGTATTAAATTTAATAAAATTTACTCAACTATTCATTTGATTCAATTATTACTATATTCTTAACCATTTATATATAAATTTCAAAATAGGATTTCCTGTTGTTTTCATAACATATTAGCTTGTAATTTACAGTCAAATTATTAAATAAAACAAATTGCATATGTTGTACACCCATTCTTATATCAAGGTTGGATATTGAATGAAAAGTGATCCTATTCCGACTTATCTAAAGATGATCGAATGAGCATATATGAGGTCAATTTGGAATTATAACAACATGTGATCAGAGTCAGTTTAGGTATTTTGACCCGTCGTTCTTAAGTTCTCTATGGTTGCGCCCAAAATATGCTTTTGTTACTAAAAGTTCTATATTCGTATTATTATCTCAAAGTTCCCCTCTCTATACGCCCCTTTCACTCGGCCCACCTTGGTTAAGATTTTAATTGAAAAATCGCTTAAATTAGCTTTTTACCATAAGACTTAAAATCTTTAATGGAATTGTAATACCGTTACAAATCCAGTTTGATATAGGATTTTATTTGAAAATATCTAATACGGGAGCTTAAAATGACAATAAACAATCTTAGATTTAGCTAATTGGAAAGCTATTAGGTAAATTTGTGGAAACGTAATTTATGACCTTATCGTTTTTGTGTACCTTAAAATATCAAGATGTAATTTGTTACAGTGCTGTCACTGATTACAAAATAAATCTAATTTCACCTAAAATAAATCATACATTGAAGACTTTGCCTCTTGTCTGCTCCTCGATGTGTGAACTACGCCATATAAATCTCACCGTAGCGCAGATGTAGTCATGATGTCACGTGACCAGTCTACACTATAAGGAAAGTGTTGCTATGGTAACAATTGTTGTTATATGGCCTTCAATATGGAGCTATAATAACAAGGTAATCAATCTCAAAGTCATTCAAGGTCATGGCCAGTCGAGATTCATATAATTCATGAATTCATTTTTGTGATCCCTTATCCTTTCATGTCGAGGTTGAACGTCGGCAATCATGAATCTAAAATCACTCCTATCCGCACCCAATTTTGGGTTCCGGCCTAAGATAAACCAATTCGATCGAACAACTCTTTTGAACGCCACGTCATCCTGGGTCTCCCTATCCGTCTATGACCATCGGGCTGAGACAAATAGACTCTTCGCGGCAATTATTTCGTAGGCTCTCGATGGGATGAGAACAGGAAAATTCCTGTCGTCCCTTCCAATCGTCTTTTGATGATCACTGAATGTGAGAACACAAGGCTCTCGTGATCAGTACAGGGGAACTCCTATTCGTCTCTGATTGTCTTCGTCGATGTATTAGTTTCTTTGTCCACTTTGTAACCTCCCTCTGGATCTCCTCTGGTTATTTTGTTCTACTTATGTTTAACGCTTAAATTAATATATTATTTGTTTAACTTATATTACTATTAAATAATTAATCAGTTTTGAATGCTTTAAATAACGTTTAGTTTATTGAATAGTTATTACTTAAAATAGAGACTTTTACATAAGATAAGTTTACATGTAGTTTATAGTTGATATTCACATGATATTTTTGTAATTTAGTTGAGCAGAGTTTCTTCTAGCAATCAAAGGTAGGGTTAATAGAACACAACTAGTCACTCTCAAGGGAACGCGACCCTATCAAGCCCAAAGGGAAAAGACTTCTCTCATTCTAATCCTTTGTACCTCACCTCATCACCTCGAATGTCAATAGAGCTCAAGCTCCGAGCCTACTCATAGCAAATTATGAGAGCTCATTCATTGCAGGTTAGCAAATCAGAGATGTTCAGAAACACATTCAAAATTAGTTAACATCTTAATAAATGGTTAAAAAATGTTTTTATCAATGTCTACGTTTTAATTACTAACTAATATTTAGACAGTGTTTAAAGATTATGCACAATAATTAAGAAAACCACTAAAATCTTGATCTCAAATCTCTTTATAGCCAGAATACGAATGAGATTTAAAAAAAATATTACATATTGAGCAGGTTGCATGAAGTTAAATTGATCAGTCTATTTTATTTGACAGATTGGACCAATAACGTTACTCTTTATTACTAATATATCAAGTTGATTTGAATATAGTTAATAATTCAATATGAAAAATAATCTAAAAATCATAATTAGGAGTTTATATAATAATAAAAGTAATTAGCAAATTCATATAGTATTAAATGGTAAATGAAATTAATTTAAAATTATTATAAAAGTATTCAGATGGTTAAAATTTTGTATTTTATTTTGAATATTAAAATCATATTTGAAATAGAATTTAACGCTGATTCTTATGTTTTGATCGAAATTTTTCTATCATTGACTATTGTTAACAATCCAGTTTCCCCTACGCAAAAAATTTTTCTTATCAGCATTATACAATCTTATTTAAAATATTAATCAAACTAAAATTACAATGAAATGTTAAAATTATCTATTGCAAAATTTATATCACGCATTAGATTATTATTTGACAGTTCGTACTGATATTCAAAGAGGGGTAGCCCGGAAACATGGCTATTCAGAATATTTAATATATTTTAACCTCACTTTTGAAGAAATTGGAGAATATAGGTTTGTTTGCACCACTTTCATCACCACTCACCCATCCACACTTAACTAACCACCATAACACTTTATCACATATACTGACTAACTATCTATTGACCCATTAATATTATAGACTAATCACCGCCCACCCGTCCACCTCATCACCTCTCTCATATTCACCATATATCGTACTCCCTCATCACCAACCACACACCCGTCACCCGCATATCACCAAGATCTGGGATTTCATATGATAATTCAATTGATATCCTAGGAGGTGAAATTTTTATTTAAATTTAATATAATTCAATTTATTATAAATATTTTAGTTGATTACAGGTGTGATAGTTAAAAGTTTGGGGGAAAATATTTTTATCATAATAATCAATTTAGAAGAAAAGAATTTAAAATTAAACCAGGGGACAGAATTGCTCAACTTATCATTGAAAAATATTCAGAGACTTTATTAGTAGAAGCGGATCTCAGAAAAAAACAAGAGGCTCTTCTTGGATCTTCCGGAATAAATTCACTTAAACCAATTGAAGAAATTCATATTGAAAAAATAAATGAAGAACCAGTTAACTTTGCAAATAATAATAGATTAGATTTTGCGCTGTTTGATATATTAAATAAATAATAATTATTAATAAGATACAAAAGTTTAGTTGAATTTAAATGAATATATTATTTATCATTTCTTAGTATTACCGAATAGTAATTTTTACTCATCAGTAAACTTATTAAATACTAAATTCTTATATTCATATTTTCTTACTATTGATATTAAATTTTCATTTCTGATTTCAGTAACTATTTTAAATTTGGAAACTATTTTGATAAATAATTGAAAGTTTGCAATGAAGTGTCATTCCAGTTAGATATGTTTCTTTATAAAATTTCTCATAGTATTCTGCAGGACGTTTTATTTGGTTATTTTTTCTATTTGGCACGAGTTAAGAGTTCACCTAAAACCTCTTCTTCGTGTCCAATCTTATCTCTAAATTTATTTATCTCTTCTCTCTCACGATCGATGAGACATAATTCATATCCCTTCGACGACCTGTTGAAGCTTTCGATGAAAAAGGAGTATATAGATTAGTTTGCGAATATTACTTTTGGACAAAATGAGAATTTACAAGTGCAGCAGGCATTAGATGGATCAAAATAAAAAATCGTAGGTTTATAATAGTTTGGTATTTATTCTATGAGCACAATATTCAACTGTAATCTTTAATTGAAAATAATTAAAAAAAATTTATTCATAACTTTCAAAAGTTATATATTTTTTTATATATTACAGATTACAATAACCAGTGAGCTTAGTAGTCCACTAAATATCAAATAATGAATTGTTTATTCACTATAATAGAACATGTATTATTTATTACAGTTTATTAAAACAATTATCATAACTAAATTGTAAGATTCGTTTTGAAATCAATTCAATGATAATATACAATGATTTGATTTCCCACTAATAATATTCAAATTTCGTATTACAGTTTACAAATGATTTATAATAATTAAACAAATTAGGAATTGCCCAATGAATTCGAAGGCAGTGATGGGACTGATGGGATCCTCATAGTCAAAGGGGAGCGCTTCAAAGTCAACAAAAATTCTATGATCGAGATAGAACCAGGATTACTATCGTTTATTTTTCCAAGGCAATTTTAACGCTCTTGAATATTTATCAAAATAATTAATATTATAGTTAAATATTTGTAATTTTAAAATTTAAAAAACTTTTCTAAAAATTAACCTGGATCATAATAGTTTAATGGGGTTAAACTCAAATGTTAGATATCTGAGACACTCTTGGTTGAGGGTAAATTGTTATTCGTTGGTTGCTGTTTTTTGTAAACCCAGTCAACTCGGCTCAGCTAACAGTATTTGGTGACTAAAAACACAATCAATATTTATACACTTTTGTCAAAATATAAATTAAAAAACATTAAATTTTTTAAAAAAAATATTTTTCCAGTGCTTTTCTCCAAAAAATATCCACATATCTCTAAGCAATTCAATGATTAAAGTCTAAAATATTTCAAATAATTAAAAAGTAAAAAATTGGTAATTTATTATATTTAAAATTCTGGCATATTGTTAATTGTATCAATATTGTGGACAATTCGTGGATACCATAAAATATGATATAAATATTCAATTTATTTCTCCACAATAATACAGTTTTTCTATATTACAGTTTGGAAATTCATAAAATTTCATTGATTAATCAGCTATCAATAATTTGTTATTCAAGGAAACAATTTCTATTTATCATCAAATATAGTCAATTATAAGTCTGATCACTTCTATCGGTATCACCTCAGCACTGGCCAATTACCGCATTAGATTATTTAAATAATAATATTAATAATAAATTACTGGTAGTAAAAGCTCTCGAAATCTAAGTTAAGTAAAATGTTCCATAATATTTTGAATGTTATTTAATATATTTCAAATCTATCCATGTTTATTTTTATTCGATAAATGTGGTTTATTACTATGTACTCAATTTTGCGAAAGTCAACATGATTATTAAATAAAATAACTATAAACCCTATTTCCTATTTTATGAATTATACAAATATACCGTCAAAATGTAAAGCAGAAAACGGCAGATTTATAATTTTTAAAGTTAGTAGTATTGTGCTCATCTGGACATGACCGTGAGATTGATAGATAATGACCTTGACTACGTCATTGTGCTATAGTGAAGATATGCGTTGCTATAGGTAACAAATCAGATGTGCATATCTTGAACTAGTACATTGATTTCAAAACCACACACATAAAGCTTAGATCATTCAAAAGAGGACGGACGGTAAACTTGATTTTTACTCATTAGCTTTGAGTTTTTATGTTTGACTAATCAGTGACCTATAGACAAAATATTAAATTGAATGAACATATAGTCACTCATAGAAAGACATTATATCAAAGTTTATATTTTGAATTATTTGATATTAATATTAATCTTTCGGTTAAAGATTAATCTAATTTAAAAACTCAAAGCTAATTAGTAAGAATCAAACTTACCGTCCTTCCTCTTTTGAAAGATCTAAGCTGTATGTATAGCGCATGTAATGTATTCTGTAGTACATTAACCCCAAAATAACGCAAGTGCGCATGTTCTGTTATTTCATTTTAAATATTTTCCGCTCAATCTAGACTGCATGGCATAAAGTCTGATATCGTCTATAGATTGCGTAA
>JAQFXN010003127.1:0-11415 GCA_034693365.1 Liacarus xylariae | reverse complement strand
GTGTGTTTGCAACACTTGTCTATGGGAGCTGTGTGTTTGCAACACTTGTCTATGGGAGCTGTGTGTTTGCAACACTTGTCTATGGGAGCTGTGTGTTTGCAACACTTATCTAATAATCTCTTCAGGAACAGGAACTGTAAATATAATCTTTCAAAAGTACTACAACTCAAATAAGGAATCTTACAATAATAACAGTTTGAGTAATGTTTTGTGAAGTACTTTATTTCAATCTTATTATATCCAGTGTTTTAGTCAATAGTTAACACTTTTACGATTTTTTATATAATGAAAAAATACAACAATTGTTGTTAAGAATTATGATTTCTTTTACGATTCAATAATTCTTAGCTTGAATTCTATTCATTTATTGTAAACGTTTGGTGTTGTATAGTATAGACCAGTGATGTACAGTATTTAAATCTCCCGCTTATTTATATTCTTAATTCATCCTGGTATCCATATCCATAAATATAGAGGTAATATCTCGATTGTTATATTCCAATAGAGAGTTACGTAAAATGGTCATAATCTGCTTTTACTCCCTTTAATTTCAATGTATTCATAGAGTACATGGGCTTATTGCTCGTTGCAATTATACTTTGGACCTGTGGTGCAAAAAAAAGTCAAATTTGACGCTTATTTTCACATGCTTACAAGGAAAGTATCTCATAGCACCGCTTTCGATTCTGGTAAAAAATGTTCCTGAATACTCTGTTTTATATGTATATGAAAATTGAAAATATTTTATTAAATTGATCAGGGGAAAATGTGGCCCTATTATGAAATATTAAAAATGCATAAATTTTGTACAGTTTTAGTATGTGATTTGGTTTGTAAAGCTATTTATTTTGAAAATTGCTTTTAAAGAATCTTGACAAAACCATTGGGATTAGTGCATCGAATAATTTCCTTCAAGATATATTTCTAACTTGTATTTGTGTTTTAATATTGTGAACATATCTTAATATTTATTTTAAATTATTTACAATAATTAAAACACTTAATGGGTTACTACAGTAGATTCTACAGTATGTAGTCTAAAGTTAAAATAATTTAATGTAACAAGTAACACAGTGATGTACAGTAAACAAGTTAATGTATTAGAGGCAAGAAAAATATAATTTTTTGAAAATAATAATATGTTGACAATAAATTATATTTAATATAATTGACCATCAGTGACATAATCTATCACTTAAATAAAAACAAAAATTTAGAAAAAATTATAAAGTAGTGGTTCTATTGTATTACTAAAATGTTTTTAGCAAGTTATATATATTTTTAAAAACAATTTTCAAAATAAATAACTTTACAAATCAAATCACATACTAAAACTGTATAAAATTTATGCATTTTAAATACTTCATAATAGGACCAAATTTTCCCCTAATCAATTTAAGTAAAGCTTATTTTCAATGTTCATATACATATACAATTGTGTATTCAGGAAAAAATTTTCACCAGAATCGAAAGTGGCAATATGAGATACCTTCTTTGTTAGTAGGGAAGTATTTTTATTACAAATTAGCTAAGCTAAAATGACTTATATCATTCGATTCAGCATGAAATTTTATAAAGAAATTTAAAAAATTAGCTGCTTATGACGCCTCCTTTGCCCCATTTAAGTATGTGATTCACGTGTTTTTAACTATCGTTTTGGGAAAGAATTGATAGAATATTATTGTATTGGAAATAAGTCTTGGGAAAGTGTGTCACTAAAAACATATTCAACAAATTTATTCAAAAAAAACAATACAAAAGATAAGACGAGTTATAACTTTATAGTCAAAAAAGAATCGGATTCTCGTATAAATTGATGAAAACTTTTGTTTCTCAAAAATTCTTACATAAAATGATTGAATCGATTTTGTTATAAATTCTAAACAAATCGATATGAATTGCAGTTATATCTCTACAAATGTTTTATCGAATATTTCTAAACTTCTTTTCATTTTAGATTCAGAACAAATGTATTTCAAACTCGATTTTTTAGAGAAAGATTATATAATTTTGCTCAAAACCTGCATTTAAAACTTTCCGCATTGAGGCAAATGATATAATATATGGTATTATATAAATGAAAAGAGATGTTACCTAACAATACAAATATTTGGTTTTAGCATAAAATACAAGCGAGTGAAGCAAAATGAAATATATCTAGAATAATTCAAATTAGGAAAGTGATTACTGGCAAGTGAGTAAATGATATGATTTGAAAAATTGATATTATTTAAACAACTTCTTGACAATTTTAAAGAATTTCTCATAAATTTTAATATGTATAAAAACTATACCTAATTTTAAAAAAGAGGCTTTTAATTAAAAGATCAATATAAGATTCTTTAATCAAAAGATTCATTTAAATTAAAACTAAGGCATCCAGAAATATGCTTTATCCTGTAAATGAAACTTCACCTCAATATACATTGCGAAGCTGTTTAACTGTACTTAATATTAGAAAAGTTTATATTAGAAAATTCTGACATTTAATAATTTTATTTTCAGTTTTTGTTTAGAGATTAAAATTTTTATTCAAATGATTAATAAATACTATAAACTTTAACGATATAATTAGAAAAATATTTTTACTAACGTTCAACAAATAATAATCTAATCTTTTATGTTAAATTTTTGAACATTAGAAAAGAATAAAATAAAATGAATAAAATTTTTCTAACTTTTTCTGACAAATCACTCAAAATTGAAAAAATAATAATAGCATCATTTGATAAATTTTTTCAATACTTATACTTTTATATTAACAAAAATTTACAACTTTATCTAATATTGGCAATTAAGTGAAATTCTATCACAGTATAAAGCATATAATTGGAAGCCTTGATTAAAACATTTAAAAAGATTCTGAAGTTATATTTTTGACAATGCAATTTCGTCAAGTGCGGTGTAAAATATATCAATTTTTTGGTCTAGAATGTTAATTCACTTCATAATTGATAAGTTAGAAGATTACAAGCCTGGCATAAAATTTATAAGTCAATTAAATTAATTTTCAAAAGTATTGTAATAGGCATTGATAAACTCTATGACTGCACCAATATTTATGATGTTCAATATTTTTAAAAATTAATTTAAATGACTTCTAAAGGAGTATTATGAAATTGGATTAGCGGTCTCGTGTTAAGAGTTAAATGACACATTATTTCACTTGGAACCATATTTTTATCTCTTATGTTTTTCGAGTAATTAATTTTCGAAAATTTGATTTACTGATAGATTAAGGCAAAAATCGCATTTTCAAAAATCCATTTAACCCCCGCCCCTTATCAAAAAATTCTGAAAATTATTTAGTGGCCTATATATATATATATAAGGTAAGGTTGTTTATAAGTTTGGTTTGTGTCTGCCGCGACGAGATTTTTTTAGTAAATTTATAAATTCGTATTCCCTATCCGTAACATAAACACTCTGTTCTAATATGATATTTAGAAATAAAAAAATAACGAATTTAAGCAATTGAAACATGGAATCTGACAAATTGTCACACGCTGAAGAAACTAGTGATATTAGTTTCATATTTAATGGTTTTTTATATTTTTCATCTCATTTCGCAAGCCATTAAATATTCGAGTTTGAAAGTATTATCACTAGTCTCAGCATGTGCCAATTAGTCACAATCCATGTTTCAATTGCATAAATTCGTTATTTTTTAGTTCTAAATATCAGATTAGAACAGAGTGCTTATGTGCGACCGATGCTTATTTTACTCCGCACTTGTTGTAGTTGCATAATGAGGATTATTTAATCAAGAATATATTATGTCTTCACCTTCTCCTTCAACCATCCATTAAATGATATACAGCTGACAATATTTAATATTCTCTGTAATCAGATATACAGTAATAGGAATTCTTAATATGTTATATGTAGTGATGTACGTTTTCGGTCAGATAAAAATTATAAAATCGACGGTCATATTCGTTCAGACCAAAAATTTTGACTAATTGAATTGTAATCGGCGATCAAATACAGTTAGAGCAGTTGTTATTGAATAAAGTGAAATCAGATGTCATATTCAGTTACAAAAGTTTAATAATTAACACATTTTTGCAATGTTTAGCAATATTTGATAAAAGTGGATAAGCAGAAGTAGCCAAAGGGGAGAGTATAGCCACTTGACTTTATAATTTTGCAAAATATTCACCATGAATATTTGCGGCGCATGCAACAAATTTTGTATTTACTACCCTCCCTGTGCATTTCTAATATTTAAAAATTTTGTATATAAACTTTGTATGACTTTTTAAGAAGATTTTCTCAAATACCCCACCTGTACACCACTAAACTCGACCGACATTGGCTACTATTGTAGATAATTATTTACAGAACTTAACCAATAGTTGAGAATTTCAATATTATTATTGCCGGGAATATCACTAATAAATTATTATCAATAGTAATAATATAAGAATGGAATTCAGACTTTAAATCATTGAACTTGGGCAAATTGAATTTTTAAAAAATATCCGACTAATATTAATAATCTATAAACATTTGAAAATTCATAAAACGGTAAAAATTCATAAGTTTATACAAAAACCTTTCTTTTCCGAATGCATTTTATCAAAATTTCGGTCAAATTCGGTTATTTGTTACATCTGTCCGAAAAGATTTCCTACTTTCATATTCGGTCGGTGACCGACAACGTACATCACAAAGTTCTTTGGCCGAGCATTAATCATATAAAATCATAAAATCACATTAATTCAGGTAAAATAGGTAATGTCTGTTTCTGATTGACATTAATTCAATTTGCATTAAATGATATTGAAATGTATTAAAGGTATATTTATAGATCCCTTTTGAAGATTTGAATTACATATAACTAATTATCTATAAATAGTAGATGTGTTTGCGCTAATATAGCATTGCTTAAAATCTTTTGTTCCTAAACTAAACTCTTATTTCAAATATTTGTTTTATTTATTTTGTTTTAAACTTTTATGAAAAGGAGCTATAAAATTCTTGTTTATTCTTGTTTAAAAAGTGAAAAGATTGCAGTGTTTATTCTTCTTCTTTACTTCTGTATTCTTTTATATATCATATAATAGTGGTTTTAAGTCTTCAAATTTTCATAAGAGTAGCCTAAAAAATAAATTTTAAAATATGATTTGTATTTATTGCATAATATCATATATGAGCAATCTATCTCTCCCTTTCTCTCTCCCTCCCTCCATGTTATATACCAGCGTGTTCCAACTACTATATAGAGACGTGTGTTCACAACTTACTGAAAAGATCTGAATCTGTCTGATATTATTTTGAAAATATAGTAAGAAAAAATTAATAGGTTATAATAAATTTCTGACCAATAAATCTAAGTTTATGATTCACTCTCTTCTTTTTATAGGAGAGTTCAGGAAGTTAAGTAAGAAAAACTTCATTGTCCGAAATATTCTTAATAATGCATTTTTTAATATTTAAGAAGCATTGGATTCCCTGTGAATTTCTGAAAATAAAAAATGTTTTACCCATTTGTCAGATTTGACTTAAAATAATCTGTCGTAATCTAATCAGGATATTATTAACTATAATTGAGTTAAAATCTGAAGTTATATAGTTGTGAGTATAGAAGTATAAGTCATATATAATTCTAGTAAAACTTAATTTATTTCCAAATCTAATTATTGATATATTATATTTAAAATAAGACCATTTAGTAAATGTTCGCTCTGACCACTCGTTTTAATGTTGTGTTCGTTTCTATTTATTGGAAGTTCTTTAAGAATAACTTTTATGATTTCAATAAAAGACTTTTTTATGAATAGAGAAATAATAGCCAACTGTTTCTATGGTATCAATCATTCATAAATTCATATTATATTCACACTGTTTTCGAAATCAGTGGACTTTATATGAATTATTGTTTAAGAACTCAGTTTCGATGAAAATAAAGAATTTTATTCTATTTCTGATTCACCAATAAAATGGTTAAAACCTATAATTCAAGGAATAATTCAGAATGTCGTGACCCCATCACACAGGGGTTGGGACGTGCAATCGTGCACTTTCATCCACTCCTATTCTCCTCATTTTGAAATGCAGTTCGAGGTATGCACTCATTTGATGACTTATATGTTTCATCCTTTTATCATATTTGGCTCTGCCTTTGAATCTACAGATTCAAGAACTCCTGTCCATCATCTGCAGTCAATGGCATACTATGGTTGCAAAGAGTGAAATATTGTGATAATTTCACTTCAATAGACATCTTTCATTCAATACATCTGTGAATTTAGCAAAATATTTGAATAAATGTTTTATAAAAAATGGAAAACAAATTTCAAATTATTTATACAAAATAATTTTCAATTAAAATTAAAGCTATGGCCAAATTAACTGAAGCAGGAAAAGCTTTAGAGCGAATTCCAAATCTTATGTCCTAATGGGTGACTTCAATGCTCACGTTGGTTCCGATGCTGAGACTTGGAAGGGTGTGATTAAGAGGAACGACAGCTCTTTCAATTCAAACGGAGATCTGTTGCTGCATTTCCGTTCGTCATTTGGGTTGTCAGTGATGATTACCTAGTTTAGACACAAGGACGCTCATAGGTATACGTGGTATAGGGATACTATGATGCAGAGGTCTATTATAGATTTCACTATTGTCCCATCTGGGCTCAGAAGTGCAGTGATGGATGTCCTGGTGAAGAGAGGAGCAAATGGGAAGAAATGGCGTCAGAATCCGTACGAGTCAAGTTCACCAACGATATTCAAGAGCGCTTCTAGAGTCTGCCTACTCTTGACAACTCTGATGACGAGGCCGAGTGCGAGTTATTCAAGGTTGGAATAATTGCCTCCGCTGTGGAATGCTGCGGCACGAAGATGATTGGAGCGGCTCCCGGGGGACAATTGAGGACTTATTGGTGGACCCAAGAAGTTCAAGAGATTGTTAAAGAGAAAAAGAATGCTTTCATGCGATGGTTAAGCGTTAAAATCGATTCTATCGGGAAGTCTGCTATTCGAACGGTAAACGACAAAGATGGCAAAGGCGTTAACTGTAGGCTTAGGCAGAAATGTGTGCTTCTCCTCTTCTGTTTATAGTGTATAAGGATAGAATTGTGACAAGGTGCAATATAGAAGGGAACCTAAAGGTTGGCCAGGAAACTACTATTCATCTACTTCTTGCAGATGATTTGTTTTTCCTGACAGAGGATGCTGAGAGCCTATAGTTGAAAATGAATCGATTTGACAGAGAGAATGAAAACGCCTGCGTAAGAATCAGTGCTTCAAAAACCGAAGCAATGGTGGTATTTCGAACTCCTTCTCGATGCACTCTATAAGTACCTCGAGTTTACATTCACGAGTGATGGAAGGACAGAAAGTGAGATTGATTTGCGAATCGCTAAGTCTAATGCAGTTTTGCGAGAACTCTATTGTGGATTTGTGGCGAAGAAATAGATGAGTATTGCTGCGAAGTTGGCGTTGTTTAAATCAGTCGATGTACCGACCCTTACCTATGGTAGTGGGTAATGACCGAATGAATGCGCTCGCGGGTGCAAAGCTGCCGAGATGAGGGTGGCTGGAGTTCGAAGGATAGATAGGATCACAGCTATCAGGGAATCTCTAAACGTGGAGCCGCTACTTCTCAAGAATACGCTTGACAATTAACCCGATCATATTCTACACAATTCCCGATGACCAGTTTCAATAAGAGATGATAGTTTTTAACCAAAGGTTTTAAGCAGAAATATTAACATCACTTAATTGATGCTAAATTGTTATTAATTGATTTGTTATTTAACCAAGAACATAATATATGATTTGGGAATGAATTCACTTACCCAAAGCACAATTTATAACCTGATATTTAGATAATTAGAATCCTCCCGGGTGTTTGGGAGTGCCTAAATTGGTCCTCATTGCTCCAGTGATATTGAAATCAATTTTCCTGCTCAATTACACTTTCCAGAAGATATGCTTCATTAGACTTTATCAGTAAAATTCTCTTGACCACTAATACAGTTACCGAGGTGATTTGGAACATTTACCCGTGGCGATTTACCAAAACTTAATCCAGGACAATGTGATCAGTCAAGAAATATCATCAACAATATGGTTTTTAAAATTAAATTTGAAAAAGTAGCAATTATATTGTTGATCACTAACTAATTGCAATTAACAAATGAATTACGGCAATTCTTTCGCATGTTAAAATTAAATTTTCATTAATTAACACTAATTTAGTTAAAATTTTGAACAATTTTTGTCGAATTTTAATTTCTATTTGATTTTTTTGAAAACATATTAAACTATTTTCAAAATATACTTGTTAATTCTTATGTAATTAGTTAATTTCTATATTTGCATCAATAATTTCGCAGACTGTATAATAATTTACTAATAAATCAGATATTTTTTATTTTCATAGTATTTCTATATTATGAATCAATTAAATGGTGAATTGTCTCGGAGTCAGATGTACTGCAATGAGTTGTGCTGACAAATACATCGTGAATCGTGAATCAGGCCAGGCTTAGTTGTCGGTGAACTGTATCTTCTTATCAAATCTGATGAGTTTTATGTTTCAACAAAGAAAAATCTGAAAAATCACCTAAACTTATCAAGAAATACATTGTCTTAAACAAGCGTTAACTGAAAAATGCGCATCTATTGGTTAAGCTAGTGATCTATAAATATTTAGCCCCGAATACATTAATACTTTGCTTTAACCTAAAAACCAGTTTAGAACCTAATCTTGATTTTTATTTTGAAGTGGTTTAGCCCCTGTCTATACTTCTAAATCTTAATATCCTCGCAATAATTGAATTCTTTAATCATTATTTTAGAGAAATTCTTGAGCTCCGATCACTTCCTGTGTAAACTAAAGTAGATTTAAGCCCATAAGACATAAGAATTCATTAGTTTAGTTACATTTTCTTAATTCTTATTTCAAACTATGTTTTAAGATTTGTAAATCCTATAACTTATTAACTAATATAAGAAAAGCTTTTCATATGGAGTCCATTAGAGAATTTCAAAAATAATAAACAAAACCATAGTTTGTAATCACAATAGGATCCGCATTAATCTCAAGATCTGAAGATATTTAGTTTTATCAATTGAATTGAGTTTTTAAAAATCATCTCTAGAATTGTTTTTCATCGAATCTTTGTAATAAATTCAACAAAAGTTTAAATATACATTCATTCATTCATTCATTTTCGTGACCCCTTATCCTTTCGGGTCGGGGTTGAAGGTCGGCAATCATGAACCTCCATTCACTCCTATCCGCCACCCAATTCTGGATTCCGGCCTGAGATAAACCCATACGATCGCACAACTCTTCTATGTGCGATCACCACGGGAAATATTTTTTAATATAATAAAATGCGACCTGAAGCAGAATTTAATGTTGAACATTGCAATCCAATTGAAATATTTTTATACGTGACAATATTTCACGTTGAAATTATTAGCTAAATATTTATAATATATAATATCAATCGATGGAATAATGTCGAGATAAGGGGATTTCGCGTTATCCTATTTTCATGTCATTCACATGCTCTTTGACTTGTTTATATCTAATTTATAAAACTTTTACAATGTGGTGAAATATCTTAAAAATAATTAGTATAAGAATAAAGTTAAATAACACTACAAAGAATTAAATTCTGAATCAGAATGGTATTTAATTTTAAAAAGTATTTCTTCCTATATTTTAATGTGAAGTATATATTTTATTTGTAAAATTTTATTTGCTAAGTTACAGATTTACTATTTGTCTGTTGGGTTATTACTTACGTTACGGTTTGTACAAAACAACAGATTCAATGTATAATATACAGCCTTAATCATTTAAAAAGGGTCACGTTGTGCTACCTTTATATTAAGTCCACATAATTATCACAAATAGTTTAATTGAAACCTTTACAGTAATTATCATATATTTTCCTGTAGTAATGTTCAATATCTTTTACATTTGAATATAAGTCACGTGGAATGACACACTATTAATTATGTATTAAGAATTTGGTTTCAAATAAAACAATTTGTGACAATTATGTGTACTTAATATAAATGTAGCAAAACGTGGCCCTTTTTAAATAATTAAGGCTGTATATATTTGCTTAGAGACCCAATATGAAAAATAATATATATATACTTTTACAATACGAAAGCTATTTTTGTGTATTAATGGGAATCAAAAAATTAATTCCTAATATAGCACTCGTGTTGTTTTCGGTCAAACTTCTTATTAAAAAGGTTATATAAATATTAATCATTTTCTAGATTTATGAAAATTTTGACATGTTGATATTTAATTAAGGATAATATTCAGAATTATCTATTTATCTTTCTCCAGGTATTGCTCCTGTTGTTGAAGGCCTCAGCGTGAGAGCCGCGATGAACACTGACAGTAAATTAACATTAAAATTAAATTAAAAGATTTATTTAGAATTACCTATTTATATTTGAATCAATCAATCATCAAGCTAGAGCAGTTCAAGAAGGTAGTGTAAATCCAATAGCAGACAGTAAATGTATATTAAAATTCAAATATGAATAATATTTAAAATTATCTATTTATCATTGAATCAGGCAATAATCAAAGTTAGCCTGTTCAACAGCGCAGTGTCTATCCCTTATTTACCGGTAAAAATATCTTAAAAATTAAACTAAGAATAATATTTAAACTTATCTAGTTTTCTTTTACTCAGTTAATAACCGTTAACATGGCTGATGATTAATAATGGTATTAAAATTTAAACAAAATTGATAAAATCATCTAGAACAGAAGTGCTGATTTTAGTTTGCCGCCTTTGAAAGTTTCAAAAAATTAGGAAAGTTTATTTATTTTCATTGAATTATTACCATTATATATCATGAAATATTGATAAAAATCGCTCCTCAAAAACAATATTATTTGCCTAGAAATTAGAGTTTATTCCTTGAGTTGAGTTAAATTAGAATTGTATTATTGAATCTTTCTTAAGTGATAGAAAGTCTACTATAATTTACACTTTAAATGAATCTATTGTTTCACTTTTATTGATTCAATTAATCTTTTTAAACTTCTCCTTTACTTATAAAAAGTACAATAATTTGTGAATCACTGCACGTTCTACTTATCTTTTTTAAAGCTTATAAGTTATTACTAGGGCATTGTCAAAGACCTATTTTGCCTTTTTTATCGGTTCATAGGAACCCATCTAGGGTTTGTGTGCAAACGCATCACATAGTGAGGGTTGATTTGGAAAACTGTTATTGCATCTATAAATGCCTATTTGAAACGCTAGAACCTATTTGTAGGTTTTTGATAATTTAAGGAATAATATAGAGTATTTAGTTTTAAAAAAATTATGAAATCTTATTTAATCAAAAATCATTAGATACAATCTAAATATCACTTAAATAATGAATTCTAAATCAGATTTAATTAAAAAATTTCAA
>JAQFXN010003126.1:0-11417 GCA_034693365.1 Liacarus xylariae | reverse complement strand
ACTTCACATCACTTTTCAAACCTCTACCACAAAACTCTTAATTATCACCAAATAATACAAAGTTTTCTCATCAAAACTCTTATTATTTGATCGTTAAGTAATCAGTTTGTGATTGAATTGAATAAATGACGTCACAACACAAGAGTCCAATCAAGGATAGTTCGGATATTATGCTAGGGTATTTTATCATTTTTCGGAGACCCCCTGAGTATTTTGGTTATACCCACCCCCCCCATTCGGTATCCCTAATTACTATAAGCAGAAAATTTATCTAAACTTTTAAATTATTAAAACCCAATGAAATTCATTAAAAGCAGTCATAAGTGTTGCAAAATATGATTTAATGTTTGGGTTTTAACTTTTGTGATAACTTTAATGAAACAATAGGACAGGAGGACACTTGTCTTGTAATTTCCGGAAAGGATGTCAGCAATAATTATCATTTCTTCTCAGGTTTAGTCTCATCTACTCTACTGTTGAACCGCTGAGACCTCTATATCTATTTGTTTGTCTCACTTTTGGCGCTTAAACTTGTTTTCAGATCTGAGACAACAAAATATCGATAAATCTGTTTATAATTAATATTTTGCATCAAATGGTTGAATACGAGCGCCAGAATCTGCCGGAACTGCTTCGGGCCTACTATTGCTTCCTCTTTCCGCACAAACTCTTCCACCGATGGCTTTCATACGGAAGTGGTATTCAATTGAATTGTGTTTTGAGTCAAATGTGAATATAATTAATGTTTGCATTCATTGTCTGTTTAGACAGCGATTACTTCGAGAGACGAGAGTTTTCGTACTGTCTTTCGGGAGACGTTTACGTCAGGTATCAGTCGTTCGCCGACTGCGACGAAATGGAGAAATCGGTTTTGGCTAAAGTGCCCGAAAAGATAGACATCGGAGCTGTTTATAACATTAGACCCAAAGACTCGAAAAATATAGGTTTAGTGCCCTTTAAGGCCGAAGAACGAGAACTGGTGTTCGACATAGATATGACGGATTACGACGACATCAGGACCTGTTGTAAGGGCGCAGACATTTGCCCCAAGTGTTGGCCATTTATGATAATCGCCGCTAAAATACTGAATCGAGCACTTCGTCAGGACTTTGGGTTTAAGCACTTGCTTTGGGTGTATTCGGGCCGAAGAGGTATTCACTGTTGGGTCGCAGACCAAAGAGCCCGAAAACTAGGCTCAGACGCCCGATCGGCAGTGGCCGAGTACTTGAGTGTTATAGAGGGCGGAGAGTTTAAGGCCAAGAAGGTGTCGTTCGATGAGAATCTTCACCCGAGTATTGTGTCCGCCATTAATATAATCGATCAATACTTTGATTCTCTAATTCTGGACAAACAGAAAATTCTTGAAACCAAAGAACAAATTAGTTCTGTTATCGACCTGTGCTCTAATGAAGAACTCAAGCAAAAACTGAAAAACAATCTCTTAAACGACAAATTGAGTTCTCCTCAAAACACATGGGAATCATTGGTCAGGAGTTGTGAGGAATACTACAAATTGAAGATCAAATCTAACCCAAGATATAAACCCAAAAATTTTGTCGAAGAATTGAAGGCTCAGTTCTGTTATCCCAGACTTGACATCAATGTTACCAAAGGTTTGAACCATTTATTGAAGACTCCGTTCTCAGTTCACCCGAAAACGGGTAGAATCTGTGTTCCCATAGATTTCAATCAAATCGATTCATTCAATCCCTTCGAAGTACCGAATGTTAGCTCTCTTTGCAAACAAATCGATGAAAAAACTGATTCTAAGAGTCAAAACTCAAAGACATATGAAAATACAGATCTGTTTGAATCGATTAAAGTATTTCAGAATTTTATACAAAATATTGAAAAAGACTTTAAAGGATTGAAAATTAAGAGAAGCGATGAGAAAATGGAATTTTAATTCAATTACTTTATTATTGTTTGCGACAAATGTTTGGAAATATGTTTTGCAATGTCTGTAATGTCTGTCAAAAATCTAGATTTTGTCTAAATTTAATGAGTCATTCAATTGATTGAATATTAATATAAGAAATGTTCAGTCCTTTCAAGTCATGCGATATAATTAACTGAATTCAAGGACTAAATTATTTCTCATTTATTACTTAACTACAAGAACAGAACTTTTTTCTCATCAATAATTTATATTTAATAATAATTGTCTTTGAATTAAAATTTATATATTTTTGATGGAAAAAATAAATTTTCATTTATTTTAAGGAAAAATATATTTTATTAAAAAAATATTTAAATTTTTAAAAATATATGAATCGATAATTAATTAATCGGTTTATTTCAAAAGAAGAAAAAAATTAGCTTTAAGTTTGTTTTTCTCCAATAAATCAATTCTTAATAAACATTTTAATCCATTATTTTTTCGTGTATTAATTGATTTAGTTTTTTAAGCATAACTTTGTCTCTAATACTGAGTTAATTCTGGATTTAATTCTTAATTTTGTTATTTTTCTCAGTGCTTCCAACACCAGCCTTGAGTTGAGCTTTTATTTTACTTTTAGTAAGAATTTTGTTTTAAGTTTTATCTTAACATCACTTTCGATGTAAATCTAATGCCCATTAAATGACTTATATAAGAGTTTTTCGTGAAATTCTAATTGACGTCAATATATTTGTTGAATAAACTAAAGAAGTGGGAAAAAGAAAACTTTAAAGGGTTGGATGAATGACCGATAGCGCACCTGATGTTCGGCACAAATATTTTAATGATTGCATTTGAGTAAAAAATTATTGAATAGAATAATATTCAATAACAATAAGACTCATATAATATGAGACTCAATGACTGTGCAATTGTTTTACATTAGAAACACTGTATTTAGAAGTGAGTATTAATTCAAAGTACCCTAATTTCCCATCTATAAGCCGTCCCTTAAATAAGCCGGGAACAATAAATTATATGATTTTCTAAAATAAAAATATTGCCATAGATAAGCCGGGCCCATGTATAAGCCGGATGTTGGCTTTTTTCATTTTTTCTACTTTATTCTTTATAACGGCTTATAGACGGGAAATTAGGGTAAGACTTAAAGACTGACAATCAAATTCATGAAAAAAATTGAGATTTGATTTAAATATAGTTAAACCACAGAAACATAAATATTTAGCTAAATATAGCAAAACTAGAGAAAAGGGCTTATATTTAATGTTCACAAATGTGGAGATATTTGTGTATTTATGTGAATATTATTGAAAATTCAAGTCTATTAAGCGATTCAAAGAATTTTGTTCTGCTGATTGACGTCAAAGGAATCACAAAATTGGGAACACAATCCTCTTCTTCCTCGTCGTCGTCGTTGTTATGCAGCGAATGAAATGTTAATGAAATTTATGTCAAACGTTCCGAATAATGGGAATTCATATTTTCCTTATTTCCAACTAATTTATGGCATATTTTCATGATATTAGAAAAATCTTTAATAAGTCTAATATTTAAAAATCTATTATTCTTCTGAAGGACAGAATAAATGTTTACTTTTATCAAATGTGTGTTTACTTTGACTTAAAAAACACTTTAATTATTTGTTTATCGAAATTAATTGATTACTTCAACTAAATCTCTAAATCTATAGAAATAATTGCGAATATAATGAGAATAATGGGATTGTCTATTAAGTGGACATTGAGTACTCTTTTAGATTCAAAACAACTCTTTGCAAAACTTGTTTTTAATTTTATTACTTAATATTCTTCTCATTAATTCCATGTTTTAATAAAAATTTATTTGAAAATTATTTTAATAATTTAATAAATGTTAAAACATATATAATCTCCGATAGAGTAAAGCCATAAGAATTAATGGCAGGATTTGGTGTTCAGTGCAGTTTTGGCCACTAATCTACTAATCGCTCTCAAAATTACGTAAGTTTTGACAAATCAAAGTAAGTCTTGAGAGCATAAACTGTTTAATAAAGTGTCACCGAAGAGCACCTGTTATTTGAGCGCAAATCTGTTTTGTGATAAAAACCCAAAACATTATTGAGTATTACAGTTCTGTAACAGTATATTAAATGTACAGTTCTGTACAGTTTTCTCGATGAGAGCTTAAAAAGAGTTCAGATTATTCTCAAGTCTTTGATTTCTTTATATGCCTTTACATACAATGAATTGCGATTTATTTTTCTCTCAAAGTATTCCTCATATCTAAAGTCGCGATAAGACTTAAGTTTTCCGCTGATATATACTTAACTGAACTATAGAGTTGTTGATATGTTTTTGATAGCTATAAATTCAATTGTTATCCAATATTTTCTTTAATCAAATTCCGAGTTATATAACACAACTAATAACTGTATAAAAATAAGCCGTTTTTACGCCAAATATATATATTTCTAATTGAATATTGAATTGTATATTAAAGAGAAGTTGTGAGCAGTTTTTCAAAAGCCTTGTGAACAATAAAAGTGAACACCAGTCGAGTGTCTCGCCTCTCAAGACTTGGTTCTCTCGTCTCAGAACTCACAAACCATTCATACAGTAATAAGAAGTCGTATAAAACTATTCGGTCAACAAATTCTTGGGTTTCGGTCAAAAGCATTTGTGCGAAGAATGAGATAATTAATGTGGCATTCGTGCAAAATCTCTAACAACTATTTAATGCGAGAACTACAGTAAATTGCATAAAAGCCAACTAAGCCTAAGCTCCACTAAAACTGTCAGCGATTGCTATAAATAGTAAATACTCTATAGTTTTGTGAACGCAATAGTGAATGAACTGAGAACTGATTGGAAGCGCATTTGCATTCAATACATTGCGATATACAGTGAAGAGAGGATTGGATGCGAGAAAAAACTTAATTGTCATCAAAAATCTCAATCCATATATCATTTAATATTTAATTATAGACTTAGTTTTGAGGTCTATTACCTCTGTTATAACAGTATTGCTTTGGATTATGTATTAGTGAATGTGTGTCTCATATTTGGGCGCATTTATCATAATATAAACAATAATTGTATCAATTATTTCATATAAACAATTGGATGCGATGTCAGTGATGTCTATAGAGACGAATGCCTCAAATATGGCCACATTTGGCACATCGATGGCCACTCAGTTCCCTCCCGTCACCTATAGCTCATCATTTGTCTCATATCTAATTCAGGTAAATGTCCAACAATTAAACTAATCATTCATTCATTCATTCATTCATTCATTGGATTCATAGATCAATATTAGATTCAATTGTTTTCATGTTTTCAATCGACAGAACTGTTGATTCAAAACCATATTTTATTTCAAATTAAATTCATTTCAATAATGTATAGAAATATATTAGAATTAATTTAATTAGCATTTTGTCATTCAATTGAATAATTAGTTTATGTGACAAATGTTTTATATGTTCTCTATTTCTAATTGAAAATTGATTTTTACAATCAATCTATTGTCGGATCCGTGTATTCAATGGGTTTAGAAATAGTTTTGAAGTCATTTAATGACTTATTTTAAATGTTGTTATTGTCGTTAATTGTCGTTAATTGTTGTTCGCATTAAAAATGACAAATAATTAAATTATCCTCAAAATCAACATTTGATTGATTAAGACATTAATTATGAGTTCTTATTGTAATTAGAAATGAATGCTTGAAATTGGATATGAATTTCCTTTTATGAGAGAAAATAGTTTTAATTACAGTAAATGAATCTAAAAATATATTTCAACAAATAGTTTAATTATTTTGTTGAAAACACGTTTTAAACATTTTTATTTAATTAAATCATTTATTATTTTTTTCGTTTTCCTCTCAAATCTTTTATATTTATTTTTTGAAACTTAAAAACAAAGCATTTTTCCTCATTTGAAATACAAAGTTATTAAATAATTATCCGATTATTCTCAAAACGACTAAAAGTACTAAAGAATACAAAACAAATTAAAATAGTTTTAAAGTCAAATGGACTGAAAGACTATTTAAACGTATGATCTATTCGTCGCTTACAATCAGATAGAGTTGGTCTCACATTTTGAAACACAATTATATAATATTGTGTTAAATGGATATATTTAGAGAATTTAAGAAACAATACTCGTATAAACAATTTGTATGATATATATAAACAATATTTCAAACTTCTCATTATATTTCCCTCAATTGAGAGCCTATTAAGAAATATTCTGATTCATTCTCTATTAATCATATCTCTATTGATAATACTTAATAGCATAGAATGAAACTATCAATTGATTGGATTGTCTTCAAAATACAATTGATTGTAAAATATATAAAAGCGAGAGATTTCACAATTCATTATTATTATACAAGCGATTGCATAATCTTTTGTTATATTACTTAAAAAATTTTCCTCAAAATCATTATTTATATTTTCAATTCAATACATAAATTAGTGAAAAATTAATAATAGTTAGTTTTCTTGACTTTTAAGGCGTTGACGATTGTAATTAAATTACACCTAAAAATAAACTCTTGAATTACTTGTGTATCACTTATTTGTTAAACAAATACCAATTGAGATAATATTAAATTTATAATATAATCATTAATTGAGATCATATATCATTCAATCATGAGATTACTGTTCATAAGTCATATTACTTTTGATGTGAATTTCCTTCGAAGGCCTTTATTATGAGACTTGAAGTAAATTAAAATTGTTTTGATTAAAAACCTTTTCAACAATCAAGACATCGATAAAAGAATAATGTATTGGATTTTGATTGGATTTTTAGTATAAATGCATTTTAGCAGCTTTTAGTTAATTCTGGAACTGATTTCTAACATCTTATAAATGTTGACTTAAGTGTCTATGAAAGAGAAGGTCATTAGTTTCCACAAATCATTAGCTATTTTTTTGGAGTATAGTATCTAATAATCCAATAAAGAATAATTGTATTATTGTTGTTCATAATATTAATCATAAATTTTTATAATTTTTAACTAATCGTTAAATTTTTGGAATTTATGTTTGCAATTCCATTGAATTTGAATTCAATGAAAAGAAAAACATTTTCTGATATTTGATATATTTGTTTACTTTAACTTTAATTGTAATTCAAATGCTTTAAGATTCTACTCAGACCTTATGAATAATATAAATAATCTTAAGAATGAGATATTTTTATATCATATCTGGACTGAATTTTCAAAACTTTTAAATAAATTTAAATTATATTTTCCATACAATCTAATCAATCATAAAAATATGAATAAATAAGTTCTAAATAACATTTAAAATGATTTATCAAATTCTAAAACGTGGAATATTTCTTGACTTTAGGTTTTAGAATAATCCATTGAATGAAATATAATAAATAAATCTTATACTGCAATGGATTATTCAAGTGCATAATGTTTATGTCATATTTCTTATTAAATAATATAATAAAATTAAAAATAATTGTATCTCAAAGACATTTCTAATAGTTATAAACAAATCTTTTATCATTAAATTATGTTTTTATCTTAGTTTTCGAAGAAAAAAAAGAAAATCATGTTTAGATTTTAGTTACAAGTTAGTCAAATTTCAAAACATCAAGAGAATAGTCAATTAATGAAAAGTCGGTTTTAGAAATACAGGTTCAATTTCAACTCATAATCAAGATTATTGAAATTCGCAGATTTGGAAAAACCTGGATTTAGTACTTGGATATCATTACAGATATTCCATGTTTAGTAGTCCAGAACCCCCCTAATGTTTCCCCTACAAACATATTTTTATAATTAAACTAAACTATTTTGTGAACTAATAATGACTTAAGAGCGGAGGTAGCTCAGTAGGTATGGCTCTCGCCTTACTGTGGCTAAGAGTCGCTGGTTCGAGCCCAGCTAGTGATGTCTATTTATTTAGACTTTTTCAACTAATATCGCTCTCAGTTGTTCTCACTTCACTGCTATCAATGAGTTCGTCACTTGTTGTAGAAGGAGTGGGACGAAGTCCTTCGAGCACTTGATGCAATAGCATTCAAGAACCACGCCTACACCGAAAGGTACAAAAGTCGTTTGTAAAAATGAAGAATGAATATTTAATCTATTGTATGTGTGAATAAAGCATTAATTATAAAATGGTCTATTGATTATAGTATTAAATGATTTAAATATTTTTGACCTCTAATTTCTATTTAACACATAATTGTCTCTTATATGAGATGTAAAATTTCACAAAATTAAAAATGAATGAAACTTTCAGTGAAAGATTGAAATTTTAATTTTTAGTGAAATATTACAGTTTTTCGGGAATAAAGTTACAAATAACAAAATATTTCTTTATTTTAATGTCAAGGGCTGAGCCATTATTAACTGTCGTAATGTATGTAAGTCCCACACCAGACATACTTATGACGTCAGTCCTCTATTAATACAGTCAATTAGCTGAGAGAAGACTTAAACCCCCAAATTTTCCCCCCTATAATATCATATGACAGCTGTATAACAAACACTTGTTTACGACATTTGGCGCAGTCGGCAAAGGATAAAACATAACAAAACGATTATTTTCTTTTTGATTACACAAACGTCACGTCATAATCATTAATAATGCCACGACAGAGACGTCAAGCAGATCCCGGAGCGGGTGACGCGAACACACTTAATATGCAAACTCTGGTCACTGCAATAAATGAAGTCAAGACCAGTTTCAAGACCGAACTCAGTACAGCGATGGACAAACTGAGAGATGAAACGACTGAAAGAATGACTGAATTGAGACGAGAATTGACCACCGCCCCCTCCGAGGGCTCACAAGGAGTGACGGGTTCCCCAATGGGAATATTTAGACAACAGCCCACGACATCTTCAAACACAGCTGATCAGAGTTTCCATCGCTTTCGGAGCGGAGCGGTCGTGAAATGCTTTAATGGAAACGGTTCTAAAGTTGAAGCAAAAGCTTGGGTAACCCTATTCGAGTGTCTCTCCAGCGAACTCACAGATTGGATGAGAGTCAAGGCTCTCGCCTCCTATGTATCGGAAGACGCACTCGCGTGGTTTGCCGAAGAGATTGCCACGAAATCTGGAACTATAACGTGGACGGAGACCCGGGATCGATTCCTCGCGAGATACGGGACCGCAACCATCGAACCACTTATAGCCGCAATGCAACGGAGAATGTCGTTCAGCGAAAACGTCTACGCCTACGCGCAGGAAAAGATGAGGCTTTTGAGGGCTGTGTTCTCTGACGAACAAATACCGAATATATTGGCGGCTCTCACCGATGGCTTGCCCCAGTCCTATCAATCGCAGCTCTATATCGCGCGACCCAAAACGTATGACGACTGGCTGCACATCGCACTAACGATTGAGAACACCAGACGCGGGAACGAAATCGTGGGTCAAGTATGCCTCTGGAGACGGCGCAACGAGTGGTCACAACCCTTCAAGACAACCGACGACAGAATAGGGGTAGAGATCGCTCACCGCCTCCTCCAAGTCCGTGTCTCATGTGTTCAAAGAGGGGAATCAAAGGCTCTGAGGCCATGCATTGGCATCGAAAGTGTCCTCTCCGCAACACTATTGCCGTCGAGCCTGAATTGGAAACTGGCGAAGTCCGCGAGGCTTTAAACTCGCAGGGCGGTCTACACTAAACTTCATTTACTTCGATTTCCTCGTAAACGGCCGCAGGACCCGTGCCTTTTTGGACACCGGTTCGACGATTAATGTGATGTTGACGGCACGAGCCAACCAATTAAATGTTAACATCAATACGAGGACATCGATAGCAGTTGACCTCATCGGTGGAACAACTCGAAGTGTAGGCCGCATAGACGTACAATTAACGATAGGACTGCAAACGAAAGCCACGATTATCCACATTTTCGACACCTTCAAATTCGATTTGTTGATCAGTGGGAGTACAGCCGGTGCGTATGACATAGATTTCGATCTCAGGACTCTAACGATCGCACATCCGAACAAAAGAATACAACTAATACTATGACTGAGATAAAGACTCGACAAACCGATGACCGAACTCTTCCACGGGAGGCGGATATTTGCAAATGACAAGAACGACGTCGGATGCATCACGGGATATAGACATATAATACGAGTACAGAGTGAAGTCGCGCCGATTAGTCTTCGCCACTATAGGCAGTCACCGGCAACGACGGAATTAATTCGTGATTTGGTGGAAGAGATGTTGACAGCGGGGGTGGTCCGACCATCGACGTCCCCTTAGGCTTTCCCAGCACTCGTGGTTAAGAAGAAAGATGGGAACCCGCGGTTCTGTGTCGACTACCGACGACTCAATGCAATCACCGTTGATGAACACACACATCTACCCATTATAGAGAATCTACTGCACCGGGTGGGCAACGCACACATATTTTCGTTGTTAGAACTAGCTTGGTGTTATTGGCAGGTGCCTTTACATCCCGATTCGATCGAGAAGACATCGTTCGTTACCGCCAAAGGACAGTATGAGTTCGTCGTTCTCCCGTTTGTTCTCAAAAACGCCCCGTCAACATTTCAACGCAAGCTCCGCGACGTACCCCGCTCTTTCCGCGGGCGTGGAGTGGACAACTACTTGGACGACATAGTCCTCTACACAGATACGTATGAACAACACCGAGAACTTCTCCGTGCCGTCCTCGACGCCCTCGAGACGGCAAATCTTTGCTTACGTAAAGAAAAATGTCATTTGTGCGGCACAGAACTCGAATTTCTACGACACGTAGTATCGCATCGAACAATCAGACCGACGGCCGAAAAGATGAGGTCTGTTTGGGAGTTCCTGACGCCGACTTGCTCTAAGAACGTTGAAGAGTTCAACGGACTCGCGAACTATTACCGGATGTTTGTTAGAGACTTCAGCCGAATCGCCGCACCCCTCTACCGATTAACTCAAAAGAGAATCCCATTCGTGTGGACGGAAGAACATGAACGGGCTTTCAATGAGCTCAAAACACGTTTGACGAGTACGTCCATCGTCTCAGCATTCAACCCGAAGAAGCCGTGCCGACTACAAACCGACGCCAGTATAGTAGGCCTCGAAGCTATCCTCTCAGGTAGGAGACGAACACGTAATAGCGTACTACTCTCACAAACTGAAGGACGCCGAGACCCGGTATGCGGCTGCAGAACTGGAATGCTTTGCCGTCGTCTGCGCGGTTAAGTATTTCCACGTGTATCTCGAAGGTACCCATTTCGAGATATATACCGACTGTGCGGCCCTTAAATGGCTCCTTAGGGTCAAGGACACAAAGAGTCGTCTATTCTGGTGGTCACTCGCTCTCTCGACATATGATTATGATCTACACCATCGGCCGGGGATCACAAATCAAGCAGCAGACGCCCTTTCGCGGAACCCAGTTTTGCTACTCTCTTGTTACGAAGAACACAGCGACGACATCGCCTCATATGATATAAGAATGCCAACCGAGACTCGTGACGGTAAGACATACGTGAAGATGCGTTGTGGGGAAAGATTGGTCGTCCCGCCTACA
>JAQFXN010003125.1:0-11417 GCA_034693365.1 Liacarus xylariae | reverse complement strand
TTGAATAAATTATTAAATTTCATTTAATATAATATTAATTTGCTTATTAGTTAGAAAAATATCAAAAATAAATTATTTTTACCAGCGATGCTAACTAGGGGTTCTAATCAGATATCAGAGTGAAACTGGATCATATTTACTAATACTAGCTCTATTGAACTCCATTGAAATCTATAGAGTTTGTATTAGTAGATATGATTCAGTTTCACTCTGTTATCTTATTAGAACCCCTAGTTAGCATCGCTGATTTTAACTTAGTGTAGATGACAAATGTTTAATGACAAAAATCATGTCAAAAACTATTATTTGTTCAAATAAATACTTGTACACTCATGAAAATATAGTTTTATTCGTTTAATTTCAATGCACTATAGAAACTGCAAGAAATTATCTATTTAAATTATAGCAAAGGTCAAGTGAAGTAAAACCTTTTGTTGTTATACTCAGTTTCAATCAGTAAATGCTTTTTCAAATAATTACTTATACTATTTTGATAATACTGTATAATATCTGCATTTGCATTCAGGGTTATTACCCAGTATATAGATGCTAGAAGTCTAACCACGTGCTCACAATAATTTTTTGTGGAAACTCTGTTACAATCAATAATTGAGTTGAGATGGTGTCACGACAATTCCCCGTGCAACGATTCCCCGTGGCACATTTCCCCGTTGTACAATTCCCCGCGAGTACAATTCCCCGTGGTACATTTCCATTTGGGTACAATTCCCCGGTGCACAAATCCACGCGGGAACAATTCTCCGTGGGTACAATTCCGTGTTGTCAAATAATTGCTATTGAAAATTTAAATTTAATAGATTAGTTTTTATTTATATTTTTACTTTACAAATCGAATATAGATTTATGAATATTATTAAATACAAATAACTAAATAAAAATTAATAATTGAAGAAATATTTTAAATATTTTTTTGCATATAAATTGGATTCTACACAATGCATGTAATTTAAAATGAGAATTATCCCCCACGAAGAATATTTTTTATCTTAATGGGAATTTTATCATGGGAATCGTCTCACGAGAAATTGTCGCACGGGGAATTGTGTCTCGGGGAATTGTACCCACGGGGAATTGTGCCACGGGGAATTGTACCCGCGGGGAAATGTACTCGCGGGGAATTGTGCCACGGGGAATTGTGCTACGGGGAATTGCACTCACGGGGAATCGTCGCACGGGGAATCGTCGCACGGGGAATTGTGCCCGGGGAATTGTCGCACGGGGAATTGTGGCCGGGGAATTGTCGCACGGGTAATTGTGCCCGTGGAATTGTCGTGGAAGCGATTTCATCGCTAGAAATTGCAAGTAGTAGTGACAAGCTAGTTAATATGCATTAGATTTATAGTTCAGTAAAAGTTTTGGCAATTTGTGTCAAGTTAAATATGAATTCAAATATAATTTATAAAATTTATAGAAACTGCTCCTACACTAAAATAATTTCAATTTTATCTACTTGCTTTACTAAATCTAGATCAAAATTAGATCTGTTTTTAATCAATGTCAAACTCCTCAGACTTGACGTAAAATAAGAAAATGTTTTTTATTGTAAAAATTTCAAATCACGTAAAGTTAGAGTTTAATATAATTCAGAGCACAGTTCTAATGGAAACCAAAATAGTTTATTATAAATAATTTGAGTATTGACTGACATAAAGGTATGTTTTAATTAAATTATTTGTTAAATTCGAATAAAATTGAATGTCATAAATGTTTAATATTTAAATCAAAACAGCTTTGCATACAAAACATATTAAAATCATCTAAAATTAAACATTAATAGCACATAAATAATGTTGCTAGCTTATATGAATGATACTATAAATGAAAAATGCATGTTAGATTAATTAACTATTAATGGTTTTTAAAAATAGCTTACCTTTTATTTGATTATCAAAACTTATTTAAATTAACTTTTATTTATAGTTAATTAAAATTAATCCGAAATCAAATGACATTTTATTTATAAAGACATTTAAATAAATAATATATCGATTGGTCGACACAGCAGTTATATAACAGTCATTCATTTAATGGAGATAAATCCTTAACCAATAGTTTCCTGATGTGTTTGTATCAGGAAAAATATGCTAAATCCTTGAATTTCATTCAATCATTCAATTTGCAATAATTCTAACAAATGAAAAAATTTTGAGTTTCATTTATAAATATTTTTTTGTAATTATAAAAATATTAAATCAATTTGTTGTGTAAATAAACAAGGATAAAACAATGAATTGATTTAAAAAGCAATTTATTTCTAATATAAATTTTTCTCAAGTATTTTTTTAAATTCAATAGAACACCGCCTTTTCATTAAAACATTTACCTTTTATTGGAAAAATATACTTTATTATCTAAAAATACTGTATAAATAAATGCTAATTTATTAATTTAAAAATATTTTTACTTAAAATATTCCAAATAATTAACTGAATTATTAAAAAAATACTTTTCATTTAACACTTGTTTGTAATTACTGTAGTTATTGTGATTACAATTAATGTCAATTAAATTTTTAAAAAATAATTTTCAATATTGAAATAGTATTCTCTTTCAATTTATACAACTTTTCAAATTAAAAATAAAAATTGTAATTAAGATATTTATAAAAAATAGTTTAATTACTAATATTACCAATGCAAAATATTTAGAAATTTTTAAACTACAGTATATATAAATCGTTCGGGATAATATTATACTTAAGCATCGAAGTTTAATGCACTATTTCATTGTATTACTGGCCAAGAGATGACATCACTATCTCTGTTTAATACTATTATATTATAATAGGAATCAAAGAATCATAAGTTTTACAGAATATTTTCAATACATTTGTATTCCCTATTTGTTTGAAAAAGTTTTGCATTCATATCAAAAGATTCGTTTCATTCATATTCTTAATCAACTTTAAAAATTAACATTTATTAAAAGTTCTTTAAATAATTATTTATTCTCTTTAAACAATCCAATGAATTGTATTTTTCCCAATAATTACTGGCATTTCTAAAGTGACTGATTTGTAGCAAAGAATCTCTGAATGTCTTTCATTATGGAAACCACTTTCCATTGGATGACTTCGACACTACTCTTATTTAACTGAATTCAAAAGACAAAAATCACTTTCGAAATCTAGAATTCAGTGTTTTTTATAAATAAAAAACAAATTAATTAAAATAAAAAATAATACTCAAAATAAAGATATTTTGTATTTAATTTTTCAAAAAGTAAATCACAAATAATGAAACAAAACAAATCTTGGTAGTTTTTTGTTGTTGTTAAACATTCAATAACCAAATAATTTATGGAAAAATAAATATTCATTTTTTGAAAACATTTTAATAAAACATTTAATATTTTATAATAATTAGAACAAAAGGAATGTTTGAGAGAAGAAAAATGTATTTATAATAAATTTTTAATATTTATTTTTGGTTTTTGTAAAATCATAAAAATCATTTTGACTGTGAAAATGATTGCACTTCAAAAAACATTAAATCACTTGAAAATTATAACCACTTATGATATGTGTCTTTAAATATGAGGTAGAATTGAGTTTTATATAACATAACATTTTTTTGTATGCTTTTGTCAATTCTATGAGATCTGTTATATAATTAATAGTAATTAAATTTATAATTGTATTCATAGATATGTTTTACAATAAGTTTACAAAAAGATATTTTTTTTAATATTTCATAAATTTGGCGAAAATTTCAATTTAACTACAATTTAGTCAATTAGTCATAAATACTAATTATGTGTTTTTATGAATACAATATTTGGTTTCAACTACAGCTATATTTAAATATAATTCTTGACAATTAATTTAATTCGGAATAAATCGTATAAATTAATAATAAAATAAATAAATTGCACATAAAATCACACCAAAAGCAATATCCTTTTTAAATAATTAAATGATAACAAATCACGAATAGATTTATAATAAATTTATTAATTTATATGTATAACAATTAGAATAAGAAAAATTCTCTGCTTTTTCTTAATATCGTTGGCTTTGTTTTAAAGATTTCAAATAAAATAAATCGATTGTATATTTGTTTAAATTAAATTAAAAAGTTTATATTTTGATTATTTGTTTGAAAATTGGAATGTTCAATGTTAATTATTAGTTTTGCTGTAGTATAAGTTGTTCCAATTCATCTGCAGAACGTAATAGAAATGCTGCCGATTCACGATATCCAGCAATTAATTGCTTAACTGCCGCCACTTCGCTGGGGTTTAATGAGTAGTGATTGCCATTTGTGGCGGACTTACTATTAGACGATACGTTCGCATTAGTTGTTCCATTCACCAGACTTGTACTGCTTGTGCCTGTGCCTGTGCCTGTGCCTGACAATCATCAAAATCAACGATCAATATATAAGTTATATATAACAAAACACACACACATATATATATATATTAAATATATATATTAAGAATATATACTTTTTTGGCCAAATATTCAATGCATAAAATTTTTGGGAAATATTTAAATTGAAAAAATTCATTCATATGTTTAAAAAGTTTTGATTTTAATAAGTTCTGAACAGTAATAAAAGATTTGAAACTTTAATCTTTCGCTGTTATTAATAATTATGAATATTCTTATTTAAATCAAATTTGATGTAATCATCTGCTAATTAGTCTAATTATAAATGATTTTTTTATTCAAAAAGGGATTTAGTTTAGAGAAAGAAAGAGAGAGAGAGAAAGAGAAAACTTATCTAAAAAACTGAATGTTTTTGATTTCAGCATTCATTTCTTATAGTAATGCTTAAAACGAGTGACGACTACTGACTGCATGACTAGCAATAAAAATCTTTTCGGAACATAAGAATGAATCAATAGAATAGAAAAGATCAGTAGAAGACTAGCATTTCTTTCTGATACAACACTAACAGTACTGTTCCCTCACATTCACATTCTTCGTGTAGTTTATTGTTCAGTAGAAGTAGAAAGAGTTCAACAAAAAACCGAATTGTTTTTTGTGTGAATAAAATTGTAAAATAAAAACTTACAGTTCTCTCCAGAAATGGATTGTTGATATGGAAAAGACAATAAATTAGGATTTGTAGCGCTTTGTTGAAAGACTTGTACAGCACTGGCGGAAGTGGACGTTGGAGTGCAACTATGGACAGCTGGGTTTCCGCTGTTCGACACTTCGTTCTTATGAGACAATTGAAGAGTAAAAGTGGACGAAGAATAGGAGAGACGAAGAAAAGAGAATTCAGAATCAAATATAAAGTTTTAGTTTAATTTTGAAGAATAAAAGTAAAGTAAAGAATATTTTTGTGCAAACGATCGACTCATAGGATAATTAGAATTCATGTAATGTTAGGCACAGAAAAAAAGTGAGTGAGAGATAAGACATAACTTAAACACACAATAATATATAGAAGAGGCAGTGTGTGAGTGTGTGTGAGGGGAGGGGAGGGAGTGAGAGATGTGAGACATACTAAGCTCACAGAAATAGGTTTGAGTCCCATTCGCATCCGTTTGGCGTTTTGGCATTCATTATCACAGGCTGTCGCCAGAATCTGCTCAGCCATTGGCGATGTCAGATGGTATGACACATGGTTTGACGGCCCACTCTTGGCAGTGGTCGGCGCCGATGATTCATTCCACGCACGACCGTTTTCATTGCCCGAAGTCACGGCCGGAGCTGTTTTATGACGTTTAGTGCGACGACAAGACTTCAAATAAGTTCGAATGCGTTTTCGGGCCCTTTCACTGAACTCAGGGAACTGACGCATACAGCTCTCGATTATTGCCTGAATTTTTTCCTTTGGCTGACGAGAGATCGGAACCATTCGATCGAGATTTTCGTCGACGAATAGTCTGACAAACATCTAATGCAATGCAAGTAAAGGCACAAAATTATTCCCTAATAAGCATTGTATCCAATTTACTATACATTGAAAGCCTTGAGCCTCTCGGGATCGTATGCACCAGTGCTCTGCTCTGCCAGCAGTCTATCTCCAAGTTGTAGATCATTATCTTCGTCGTCATCTTCTTCTTCGTCTTCTTGTATGACTCGCTTTCCGTTGTGATTCCAGCGGTCACTAAATCCATGACTACTATGACTGGTGTGAGTGCTATGAGTTGTTCCGACGCTTCCATTCTCTCCACTGATTGTCACTGTTTTAGAAGAGTTTAGTTTTGCTCGTTTTGAGCACATATTCAATGGTTGATCGAAGCAGACATTGGCTTCGCATTTCACTCGACTCATGTCTAGTGGAAGTGCTTCTTCATCGAAGTCAGTTTCGTCGAGTACTTCCTCGTCTTCATCGTCATCGTCGTCGTCATCGCCAGTGATTTCTTCACATAAAGCGTCTGAACAGAGATTAAATGCAAAAAAATTATTCATTAGTCGAACGTTGAGTTAGAAAAACATTTTGTGATTAGCGATAGGTATAGACTGAGAGAGGAATACATTAGTAAAGGAAAGGAGAGATGAGAGAAGAGAAAGAGTAGAGTAGAGGGTATTAGAGAGTTGAGGATAGAAGAGAATGGAGTGTTGTGTGCGTTAGTGTATTATTTACCGTCACTATTTGCAGCAGTGGTCTGATCACCATTGTGTGCACTAATGTCAGCATCAGATGCGCCGGTCTCTGTCTCCGATATCATTTCCTATTGAGAGTAAGGCACAGACACATCACACAAATCCATACGAAACAGGCAAAGAGATGCCAATAGGATAGCACTGAGCTATAGCTATACACTTGGATTGCAGAGTAGTGTACAGTACAGTACACTCCAGTGACACACAAGAGAAATGTGTGGATCAAATGCAAGAGTGAGATATAGTGAAGAGGGAAATGGGGAACCAAGTTTGGCACTGACACTATGCTCACTGTAGTCGTACAACCACTTGATCATCAGCACAGCCTCTGATGTCTGGAATGCCATTCACTGAATAATTATTGCGATTTCATTTGGGATGTGATCGCAAACCTTTCAAACCGTCGATAATCAATTGGTTCGGGGCTTAAAATCATTCGTTGCGCCTAAAAGATTAGTATTTGTGGTCCTTAACCATCACTACAATATGTTTCAGTAAATTATTTTTGTTTGCAATGCCTCAGACCTTATGTATGCTATCATTTGCTGCATATTATATAAATTGTAGGCAAACTTACTCTCTATTCAGTCAATTCTAAAAACTTTTTAGCAAACAGTTTATAATACAATACATTCAGGCATTAATTCATCAAATAATTATTGTTCACAAAAAAATATTACAATTGTCTCAAAAGAAAGCTCAAGAGTTGGTATTTTTCCATCCAATATAGGAAAAGATAGTAATTCTTAATTTAGTTGCGACTGAGGGCTCATATATCGGGAGTAAAACGTAATGCTTTTAGTCTTACTGGAAATGCCAGGGAATATAAGTTTAGTATCAAAGTGTGCACAATATTTTCCGCACTAGAATTTGTGTTCTGCATTCAACTTAAGCTTACAGTAGAGCACACATTGGGAACTGGCAGTAGTGGATGAAATGAATTCAATCCGGTCTCTATGGAAACGAACAGCATTTAGTTTAGGGCTCTCTGAATGTGGAGCAAAGCACGAGGCAATGCACAGACAACCTATAACTGTATGACAAAAACTTGTTGATTCTTTTCTTTCTTTTTTACTTTAATTTTTTTGCCAAAACCTCTTGAAGTTTGTCTTATGAAACGAATGATTCTTTGAGTTTACTTTTGCTATACTTTTTCTCATTTAAAGCTAATTTCTGTCGAATATATCTTTGACTAAAAGGTATTTCAAATATCTTTTTTAGTTAAAAATAAGGATTAATTTACGTTATTTGAGCTGAGCATCAATAAGAGTCAGTGTTTGAATATAACTGGTATCAAATTGAGTGGTGAGCACTTACATCGTCAACCTCTTGGCCATCAAAGCCAAGACACGCTGCTGTCGGCGCAATAAGTGAGTCTCCCATCACATTATAAACAAAGCCCGCATTTCTCATACGCTTTATTGTTGTCGTTAAGGGCAGTGAGTAGTCTATATCCAGAGTTGTCTTTGGCTGACCAACAGCTGAATGCTCGTGCAGTAGACTCTTTCGCACAGTACTGCAAAACGAATAGTAGGAGTTGTAAAAGACACTAATTATCAAACTGTCGTTTCACTCTGTACTAAATGCAATACTCGTTAATACTATACCTTTTGGAACCAGTTTTACTGCCGGCGCTAATTCCATTACTGCAGCCATTGGTGCTCTGCAGATGCATTCGCTTCTGACAATCAGAGCAGGACATGAGGAATCGAGTCACTGCTTCTCGGGGTAGAAATGCGTACATCTCTGCCACCTGTCATACACGACATCATCATTAGATAAACACAAGATTCTCGTTATTTAATTCGTTTTTCCACTATTTATGGAAAATATATGTTTTTCCTATCATTTTTCTGTTTTAATTTTTTTCTTCAATGCAATTCATAAATTCTTTAATTCTCTGATTTGCGATGAGTATTGACCTGAATTTGTACATTCGTTAGGGAAAAGATAGTATGTTGGAATTTTAATGGGATTTTTGTTCTTATTATCATTAGTTATCACAAAAAAAAATTAAAAATAATTTAACTTTTGATAACTGAGAAAAACATTTTTGAAATTATTTCTTCGGAAAAATTTTTCAAAATTTATACATATTCCTATTGATGCGATAATTTTCTAAAGCATAATAATGTCTATTTGAGCGCAGATTATGTTTTGATATATAACTCACCGCTTTATAAGTCCTCTTCTGTCCTGCGTGTCGTCCTATTTATCAGTGAATCAGTATATTATTCATTCATTTAAAAATGTAGATAAAAGCAAAAAATAGCCCAAAATTTTCAATACCTGATCTTCCGTCCATTTCCACGTGAACATTATATATTATATCGAAAAAGTTTTCCACAACTAATAAATAGAACAGAGAATACAGTAAAGCATTGATAATGAGTTTATGGGAAAATGATATACTGATTGAGAGACTGAATATTATTTTTATTGACTATTATTTAAAAAGAGTATCAGAATATTTGTATATAAGTTAGAAATTATTCAAAAAATTCATATTAACTGATATCATATTCTAATTGTATTTAATGTAAAAAATTAAAGAAATATATACAATACCGGCCACTTTCTTATATATTGTCTCGTCTCGATCTGATGCCTAAGCGAATAAAATATATGTAAAGTTTATAAACGAGAAGAAAGAGCTTAAATTCAAATTATATATAAATGAAAATGATTTGTAAATTTTGTTACAATAGTCTTAAGTTTTTTTCCGTGTATTCTTTCTTTTTTTACTCAAACAGTATTTTTACATTATTTTAATTTAGAATATAAGCCAAAAAGCATTAAATATATTAATGAAAATGAAAACAGAATCAGAATTTGTATTTAATTTTTTTCTGTGAATTCTATTTGAAACCGAACTTTTCGTTACATTACAGTTATTTTTCTTTCATTTTGATCTTTTCTTTCATATAATATTTGAAGACATGTGAGGTTTTTATGAGAGGAATACCTACTTATAGTTAATGGAACTTACATTTTGGAAATCTTGAAACTTCTATTTCGGTTCTAACATAAGAGTAGATCTACTTTTATACAGAATTATGATGTGTCTCACTATTCAGTACTCAGTGCTCAGCTATCTTGCAGAGGGACCGCATGATGAAGCCTTACCGATCGATATAGTGTGTGTGTGTTGTTCTTGAATTGGGCTTTGCCTATGCCTTCCCTTTTCTAGGCATGAGATTAGTTGTACTGCAGTGAACGCTATGTACTGTATGTGTCTATGTGTGTGATGTGTGTGCTGTGCAAAAGTGTATGGGTTTTCTCTTCACTACGAGTAACATCAAGTAGAATAGATCGGATGGGGGTATGAATGTAGGGGCGATCAGAGACGAACGCGAGGTTTGTTAAATCTCCTTTCGTGCTCTGTCCTGGAAAATTCACAACTATAGAGAGTACATATCCAACCGCTGCTCTGATGTACTGTACTGTAGAGCAATGAAAGAGGAAGGAGATGGAGATGCGAGGCTGTAATACAATATATCTATTCTAGCATTTGGTACTGCATTGCAGTAATGTCTCGCATAAAAGTTAGGGCTCTGGTAGGCCTGAATAACAACTAAAGTTTTTGCACAAAAAATGTAAGAAAAAGTAGAGAAAAAACCCATTTAATGTGTGCAACAGAGAACAGAGCACAGAGAGGTGATAGAGCTCTGCCAAAGAAGGCTTTCATATAAATGTATATAAAGTAGAAGAAGAAAAGTATAGATCAAATAAAGCATATATAAAGTGCATATAAAGTTATGATTTAGAGTATGAGTTACAGAAT
Organism: Liacarus xylariae; assembly: GCA_034693365.1. Taxonomy (NCBI): domain Eukaryota; kingdom Metazoa; phylum Arthropoda; class Arachnida; order Sarcoptiformes; family Liacaridae; genus Liacarus; species Liacarus xylariae. The sequence continues at coordinate 1,047 of JAQFXN010003125.1, read as the reverse complement.
ATGAAAGTTATTATAGTTATAGTGAATATAATGCCAAACACTCGCAAACATTCACTACAATTGCGTAGAGTTTTGTTTTTAAGCCCGCATCAGAAGGTATTTTACTAATACTGTAAGTGAGCGACATATTCTATTCCCACAAGTGCTGTGTGTTTGTAGAATATGGTTCTGTTCAATATTGTACCAGAATATTGTGCACACTATACAACACAACAGCCCTTACTCTCTATGCTATGCACTTCTCTTTGCCTCAGACTATGCAATACTAAACTTACTCTTCACTACTATTAATGTTAATAACAACTGTGCAGTAAAGTGCGGGCCAACTGATGAGCCCTCACAAATGAGAGAACATGTGCGCACTTATTACCTCTTCTCAAATTGGATTGAAATTTCAACTTTCAAAGAGTCAAAACAAACCCTATAATTACTAAACTTTCAATAATTAGTAGAATAAACACAAAATTAAGATAAATATTATTATTTATTGTGATTTAATTGTTTACAACTATTTGAATGACCAAAAAATTCATATTTTTTATGTTTAGAGTACTGGAGAGCAGAACTAAATTGATTCCAATTTTGAGATAATGTAATAATAAAGAGAATCCAAAGAATATTACAAACTTTGGGATTAATATTATTTTTTGTTTTATTAACGATATATAAAAACTATAAGATATATAATACTTGAATGAATTGAATGAATGAAGATTACCAACAAGAATTCAAGAACTGGTTTGAATTTATGTGCGAATGAAAGACTAATGGAATAGAATGGGTAGGAGTGGGAGAGAAGGAGAGGGAGCGAGAATGAGAGAGTTATATGGAAGAATGGAAGAGAGCATAACAGATAGAGAACAGAGTGAATGAATGAATAAACCTGGTGGTAGGCTGGTTGCCAGGTTGCCTGTGCTTAGAGGAACGACAGTTCAGTGCAGTAATATAATATTCAATACAAAGTCACAAAAACAGGACAGAGCAGGGAGAGAGAGAGAGAGAGAGAGAGAGAGAGAGAGAGAGAGAGAGAGAAGTTTGAGGCGATAT